>CABFWO010004092.1:0-71866 GCA_902155825.1 Timema genevievae
CCGGGTAAAACACGTAATGAGATTTTCTAAGGACTTTGATAGATTTTCCGCGAAACGTTTCCGAAGATTTCCACTTTCCTCGCTTCTTGTCCTTGTCCGACACGAGCAGAGAGAAAGACAGAAGAAGTCTAGCGCTTTATTTCCGACCCTGGAACACAGCCTGGATCAGAACCCAGGACATGAACTGATTCCTTGGAGAGTTCATTCAGCCCATCTCAACAAGATCAAGAATTGAAGATTTACGAATTTTTTTTAAAAAGTAATTTATATCTAATAACAGTAAGTCCTCGACTTACACGGATCAGACTTACGCGGGTTCGTAGATACGCGGTTGCAGCAACGCCACCAAGCGCGACTTTAAACATACAAGATAGTGTTCCTAGTGACCTGAGAGTATCATCGCCATTTCCTCTGTTTTTGTATTTAAATACTTGATTGAATACTGGATAAAGTTTTCTTTTCAAAAGTAGAGCCTGTTTATCTCTGATCATCCTTTAAAACGAACATTTATGTCAAAAATACATCGCATTTAAAGAACCATTCGACGGTTAGGTCAGAAACCTTCGTTAACGATTAAACCGCGTAGCTCGAAGACACGTTTGCCACCATGGCTAATAATGTCTTAATTAAAGGGGGATTAGGAAATAAGTTAGAAAAAGTGCACCCGCATTAGCAAGAAGGATGAGAAAAACCACATATGGAAAACAGTCCCATTGCACCAGGTCTAGATTCGAACCTGGACCCCTGTGTGACCCGACAATCCAGTGCATAGCGAGACTGACGACTCAGACCGAGCTACCACCAATGCGGGTAGTAAAAAGAGATTGAGGATGGATTTTATTCACTGTAACAAAATAACGTCAAGTTTACGGCACTTAATTGTGTTTTAATGAACTAAGTAAGACCAGTTTCTCATTCTCATAAAACAATATAAATTAACTGAATCTCCCCTGCTTGGCTCAGTGGTAAGGGAAGCCAATCACAGCCCTAGTTCAGAAGAACTGCACCTGGGTTTATCTAGGGGAGAGGGAGGAAGATTAATTTATCACTACAGGAACACCCAAACCAGTCTGAATACGTTTTTATTTTCTAAAAGGACAAGTCCTTTCTAAAAGAATCCTACAAAACTTTTGTTTGGAATTTTAGAAATTATTTTTAATGGTCTGGTAGTTCACGATAATCGAAACAATGGATTATGGGCTGTATATAATTTGAATATATGACTCACCTCAGGAATGTAGAACTATTTCCACGCCAGCTCTCTTGAGGCTTCGTCACAAAGGCAAGCACAGCAACAATGACACAATGATGGTTATATTGGTAATTTTTTCATATATCATAAATTATTTTATGATTATTTTAACGTATTTCGAAATATTTAACTGAATAAAATATTTTTATCCACTGTATTGGTGCGCCATTGTAAAGAACTTGTTTGCGTCATGATCAATCACATATTTAAGTTCGTCGGTCGCCAATTTGAATTGTTTTTGTTAGACCTTTTGCAAAAGTGATGTGAATAATAATTTTTTTTAGTGGAATAAAACGATGAATAAGCTTTGTGCCCGACCTCAAATAAATATAAATAATATTGGCCTAAATTACTGTGGTTAACCATCAATAACGACCAAGACGAAACCACAAATAAACCGAACAAATTAACCCCTAACAGACCCTACTTTGTTGTTAGACGTATAGCCCAGATTCAACTGTCCTTTCTAACTATAAGTAATGGTGGGAAAAGAAATAGCCTGCCCAATCAGGAGAGAGAAGATACCTCATTGGCCAAGAAGAGGAGAGAGTGACGATTTAAATTCAAAGTAAACAATGCTGCCTCAGACACAAGATATAAAACTAAAAGAAACAAACAAATTAGGTAAGTTATTATATTTGCAATAAAGAGTGAACACATTTCAATTTTGATAAGGAGAGTGAAATTTAATGTCAGATAATAGATTATGTATTATAAATAACTATAAATTAATATAACTTGTGGCCTTACCTTATTCATGAACAGTAATGAAATAAAACAGATTTACGATACACTTTGACGAATTAAAATTTATACTAAAACAAAGAACATTAAGAACTTAATGCAAAACCCAGTCCTGGGAATTTAATGTTTTAAGGAATAAATAATAAGGAATGAATATAATAATTATACTTTCTTACACAGTTAAAATTTTAATATAAAAATCTTTTATAAAAGATTTGTAAAATATATCATCGTTTTTATAAAATATCTTTTGATCGATCGTTAATATTACATTATAATTATGTTATCAAAGAACTTTTATAAAGTAATATGGCAGTATAATACCCATGGTTGTAGGGAGAAATTAATTTGGGGAGGGGGGCTTGAAAATCGTAAGTTTAAGACATGACTTTACTATTAAACCCTAAGAAATAAGAATTTTGTTATTTATACAGTAGTGGAACTTTATTTATGTGAGAGGGGAAGAAGGGGGGGGGGAGCAACCAAAAGCTTTTTTTTAGGGTCTTAACCTCCTATCCCCCAGTTAATGTTAGAAAATGGGATGCTCCTGGAATCTATTTATAGTGCCCCTCGTTTGGAGAGTTTTTGAAAATGATTCTCTTTTAAAAGATATTTTGAATAGCGATACCCCTTGGTTTTTGTTTAAATTTTGATACTTCTAAAAACTTTTTGGCGTAGTTTTCTTCGGCCAAGTTTTGAAAATTGAATGCTTTTAGAAGATACTTGAAGTTTGATACAAGGCCATTTTAAGATTCATATTAAAAACTTCGGGGGGAGGTTGACGCCCCTAAGCCCCCCTCCCTACGCCCACGATAGTACGGCCCTAAGACCCACTTCAGTGGTCGCATGGTCTAAGGCGCTACTCTCGTAATAAACTGGAATGCCGATAACTGGGAGATCGAGGTTCGAATCTCGGTCCGGTGTACTTAAGGGGCTTTGTCCAAAATGGTTTTCCAATTTCCCTCCACGCAAATTCGGGTATACGTCTTTTAACTATACCCCTCCTCGTCCCTGAAAACCATTCGCGTAGTTAGGACATAAGCGTATAACCCGAACGGGTAGTAAGACGCGGTGATTACAAAAAAATACCTCCCTGATTTAAATCACAGTTTGAAAAGGATTTCACACTAAATATTTAATGTTCATGTTCTTAAATTAAAATGTAAATACTCGACTACTTGATTCGGTCCAAAACATTTATTTAAAGCAACAAGTTAAATTATTTCTAAGCTATTTATAATATATTATCTCCCACTTAAAACTTTACATTGACATTCACATCCATACATTACCATTCGTTTTCATTACAGTTATCCAACGTGACAGATGTCAGCTGTTGGCGTAGGAATACATTAGGGACTATTTCTAGTAACTTTTGGAATTGTCATCAAAGTAACCTCAAGTAGTGAATGTACTTTATCTACATTCGTTTAGAAACTAGTTTTATAAATAGTTATCGACACAGGAACTTGTGCCTTCGACATTATATCATCAGACGGTAGCGTGTCTGCCTACTGAGCTAAGGGTCCCGGTTTCGAATCTAGGCCTGGCACGAAACATTTATAACTGATTAAATGTGGGTTTTCCCTCTCACAGTGATGAATTAACGGTCGGGGGGCTTGGTGTTGTGTCTCGTCTAGATTTACAGTTATTTTACAAGTCGAATGCTGATATAATCAGTCGGTTTAGAAAGTGCACGCTAAATACATAGGATAATATAAAATCATCACAGCGCACCACGATGAGTTTCTGATTTATAAACCACAGATCATCAATTCGACATCCGCGCGAACTAAATAAAAAACCTAACTAATTCGTTTTCACGCGCCAATAGACATTGATTACTAATTAATTACATCAAATGTTCAAGGGGTTAGGGCGATGATTGGAGTTGAAACACAGAAGGGTGCTTGTTACTGGAATCAACCGTTTTAAAAAAAACATCCGGCCCCGGAGCGAGCACAACAGCTGGTCACGCGGCAGGACCGCAATACCTGTAATGAGATAATTAATATTTAATTAGCTGTGGAGCGTCCCCAGGCTTTATTGAATGGGAGGTCCAGAGTTCAATCCCTCGAGGGGTCGAACAATAGGGTCGTTCGTTGGTCAAATCACGGTTAATACAGATTTAACAGTTGATTGGGAATACTATTGCATCATCTTTATCCGTGTGGTGCTCTGGTTCCCATGAGTCAGGTCAATTAATTGATTGTCATTGTTCAATTATGTGTGTAGGGACAGGTAGAAAGGGAAGGATATATATAATTGATATGTCCTTACACTGGATATCATATCTGAGGTAAGTAACTGCATGTCTACTATCGGGAAAAGAGTTGTTCTTTTGTTTTCGTGAGATAGTTCCTTCTTACCCCAGCGCACCACCTTCAGACATAACCTAGAGCGAGGAGATTTGGCAACAGTTAACAGAGAGAGAGAGAAGATAAAGGCCTTTCTCCATAATGATAGCCGCATTTCCTTCAGAGGTGATGTTGAGTGTAGACAGTGTCGTACACAGAAATGTTATTTTGGGGGACGTGCAGCGAATGTTGTAGCCAGATTCAAATTCCGGACGTTGTTTTTTTTGTGATATAGCCCTCTAACCGATGGAGGCCAACAACATGCATATATTAAATTCCTCTAAAAGTTCTTTGGAGCTAATCGTGTTTATAACATATGAAGGGCAGTGATTGGAATATTGTAAGTGACTTTGCGCGCGAGAACTGTATCGGAACTATCATTTCTAGACTTTTTTTTTCTTTCAATTTGTTGACTTTAGGGGCAGTTTTAATGGTACCTGGACATGAGTTATTTGCTCTTTTACTCCCCCCCCGCCCCCCATGTTATTGCAGGAACCATTTTCTCAGAAATCGTACAACATATCTTGACAACAAAAATGTACCACTTCATAATATTTTTATTACTGTAGAAGTGAGCTTGACTTATCCATGTTTGAATAATGGTTCGTCTATTTAAAAAAAAATTTAATCTTACCAAACCATTTGTCATCACATACATGGATAATTCTAGTACAGTTCTACAATAATAGAAGTGATATTTTGTCTTGATGAGTTGTACAGTTTCGGAGAAAAGTATACCTACAATATTGTTATTATTATTATTATTATTATTTTTATTATTATTATTATTATTATTATTATTATTATTATTAGCACCGTGTCTTACTACCCCTTCAGGTTGTACACACTTACGCTAATGTGCAATGGTAGGGTGATTGTGAGATGAAATGGAGGACCTACAGTTTAACGGGGAATCCGAACCACGGTGGAGGCCTGGCATTCCTCACAATTCACAAGTTGTGATTAATACACGTCTTGTCAGAGTTGAAGGAAGGGTTTGGGCAATCAGATAAATCTGTGCCAGGACCGAGGATTGAACCCCGGACCCCCAACACAGCGGTACCTACAATAAAATTGGGATTAGGCCTAGGGGGGCAAATAATTCACGTCTATATTACCTTAATGTGTACAGCGGAGTAGACTACGTTTTGAATATCAAGTCGTAAAACTGCTCTTAAACTGTTGCCTGCCTCATATTCAATGATCATCATTTTAACTTTCTACTTCAGAGGATTTAAAGTCGTTTTTAGTCTCGATGGGAGATGGGGGTGGGGGAGTGGAGGGATGAGCCACTTTCCCTACACCCCCCCCCCCCCAAAGCCCCCCCCCCCACCGGCGCCAAATACCCTTGACTTTCCCTAAAACTGTTAAACNCCCCCCCCCAATTCCCTACCACCCAGAGTGCGCTAATACTCTTAGATTCTACTCTGATCCCTTATTAATATAATTATTAGTCTACAATTACAGCATCAAATGTACAATAATAATAATCGTGCTACGCGTCCTACCACCCGTCAGGGCTAACACTAATATGGGTCGAAGATGAGAATGGTAGAATGTAGAGGAAATGTATTTAAATTCGCTTGCAGGGAGAGGGGGGAAAACATTCATGATGAAATTTGTCTAAATACACCCGGCTGGTTGTCTCCGTCACCGGAAAGCCAGAAAAGATGAGACTGACACCATAAACCACGCGACCACTAGTGCGGGTTGTATGTAACGGGTCGCTTTTAGACTCCAAAGCGCTACGGGAGTCGCATAATACTCTACAAGCTGTGGACATAAAGATTAGATATATTTCAATGCCTGTAAGATAGCAAATAATTCCGCTGTAAATATTGACGCGTCGGATTGTAGTCTATACGTCTGATCATAATTAATACTACTGTCATAGAGATGCCAGAGATGGGCATGTTTTGTTTAACCAACATTGTTTTGTCTGTACATAATTTGTAAGGATCAGAAGTCTGCGCTGCAGATAACAAGAGGTCGAACAATCTTTAGTAAAAAAACTTATCCACCAACAAACAGCACTTAAGAAATAACGGGAGTTCTCCCGCTTCAGTAAAGAGTGCATTGGTTGGTGATACGACAAGAGCCCCGACAGTCTAAAAGCCGCATATTGGATCCTATCCAGCTTTGCCTTTAAGCCTATTTCAAATATGAATGGGCATATATATTTTTGGGAAAAAGCCCCTAAGATTGAGTCCATTACATAAAGTTTCATAAATTCTGTTTGTACATGTCGTGACATGTCATTGAGTGATCAGGGAGGCCGAACACAGGGGCTCTTCTGCTTGTGTCTATGATATAATAATAGAAAATGTATTGCAATTACTAGATATAATCAATCATTTACTTAGATTTAAAAATTATTAACTCTTAAAAGTATTTTTGAACTATTAGAATTTGAGTATGACTATCATTTTATACTGATACTCTTTATTTATCAGTATATTTAAAATTAAGATTACATCGATTAAACATTTTAAAAGTGTTTAGAAATTTGTGTTTCTATTTTTTCCTGCCCCGAGGTATTTTTTTAAAAGAGATTTGACAACAATAATGTTGGTGAACCTGGAGCGTCATAATCAACATGGAGATTTTTCAAAACATGTCACTCCTACTTTAGGTATATATACTAATTTTGTTTACTTACGTAGGATTAGTAATTTTCTCTTTTTTTTTTCTTAATTTGTAGTTAAAATATTTTACAAGTATATCTATTTTTAGAAAAATTAGCAACCCATTAGTTTCTTTAATGTAGCTATTTTCCTTTTAAAGTGTTTCAACTTACGTTGGAAATGGGTGTGAATAATTATTAAGATAATCAAGTATATTGTCACGTTGTTAATTTATTCCGCCCATATGTGATGTAATTGTGTTGTGAATGCTGCACAGTTTGTTTCTCAATTGTTGATTTGCTCCAGGTAGTGCATAGTTACATTCCCAAGTTGTGGTAATGGAGAGTATGTCTAAGAAAAACATCATAGAAACGGTAGATACTGCTAAAGATTATGCCTGTAAACTTGAAGATCTTTTAAGTTCGGTGAAAGGGGCCAATGACCAGGTTGGTAGCGAAAATATTATTCACTGTGCATGGATATCTTTAGTAAACCAAAGTAGACAAGTGATTAAAAAATAAAATTTACTTAATTCTAAACAATTTCATTATTTCTCTCAAGAGTAGATGGTAAATAACCCTTATTGCATCTGGTCAAGATAAAACCTTGACCTCCTAAGTAGGATTATTTTGACACCGGCCAAATCCTGTTAATACAAAATTTCACCTCTATTTTACTATCGATAATTAAAATATGGGCCTTACTGCCGGTGCCATTAAGACACTTAAGTTTATGACCTCTCATTATTTCTTGTGTTAAAATTTGCCTTATACTTCAAGCATTGGTTGGCTGAATACATAAGGATTCCTTGTCAGCTCAAACTAAGCGGTCTTGATACAGTGCTACCAACATATTAGCAATATTAACAGTTGCTACCACTTTCAATGGCCGCGTTGTTTAGCACGATACTCTCGCAGTAGACTAGACTGCCGATGACGAGGAGATGGAGGTTCGAATCTCGGTCGAGTGTACTGAGGGTGGTTTTTCAAAAATGTCTTTCCACGTGAATGTGGGTACACTTTATCTTGAATATAACCTTCCTAAACCTTAAAACCATTAGCGTAAATAGTAGCCTACATAAGCGTATAACCCGAATGGGTAGTAAGACACGGTGCTAAAAAAAAGTTGTCACTTCCCTTTATCCCCACAATTTTTCTCCCCCTTACGACCCGTACCGCAACTACGGCAAGCACTGCTGTCTGTCTGACCAGCCTCTTCGGTTCGGTTGCTCGATGTTTTAAAATCTCCGCCCAACAACCCAGCCACACCCCTTTTTAACTCCCACCACCTCACTTATAGTAACATACAAGCTTCCCTGGTTATCCTCTAGGAGCGATAACAAAATTATTTTACCTTCTCACCTCCAGATACAAACAAGCACACAAAAAACCATCAGCGAAATCGACAGCACGTTCGACTTGCTAGTGTCGACCCTGTTGGAGAGTTTGAACAAGCGCAGAGCGCTATTGAGGACCGAGGCGTTGAGATTACGTGATGACGGGTTGGCGCCATTGAAGGCCTGCCGTGACATCATCGACGAGAAGCTGAGGGTTACCAAACTATACATTGAGGAAGGTCGGAACATCCTGAGGGTTGGGGGGCTTACTACGAGTCTTGAAAAGACGCTCTGTTTCACCGAGCAAGCTTCGCTCCTGGGGAGGTAAGCCAATTTCATTACAGGGGTCATTCTTTGTCGTCGATCTTTTGTCAAACATGAAATTCAAATATGGAAAGCAGGGTTTTTTAATCAGGGTGGAAGGCAGGGGGTATTTCTTTCCCCTTCCCCCAATTCTTGTCCCATGTGAAACAAAGTAGTGTGAAAAATGAGGAATAGAGGGGCAAAAAAAGAGTAAGAGAAGAAAGTTTTTCTCCTCAAATATTGTGTAGAGTAAATTAACTCATCTTGGAAGTTGCCCCTACACTATACAGGCAAAGTTATATTGAAACCTAATAGGCCTATTTCTAAAATTGTACGTTGAGAGAATATTTTTGTTATGTTGTCCAGCCTTCCTGCAGTCCCTAACCTGGAGGAGGTGGCAGACCTGTCATTCCAGTGCCCTGTAGAGAGCATAGTGCCAGAACTGCAACAGTGCGTGGCCAACATCGGCCAAGTGTCAAGGATGGGGCCAGTGCAGATCACGGAAGTCCATGAGAAGCCGGGAGCACTGCTCGTTCAGTGGGAAGAGGTAGGAACACTCGTAGACCCCCCTCGGGGCTTGGTTTGATCAAAAATAGAAATGTCATCATTTTTGTGTTTCTCGGTTATTATTCTGTGTATTAGGCCTAAATAAAGTGCATTAAGCAAAATATATTATAATATGTAATAAATAAAATGTTAGAATTTTATGAAAACAGCACAAATAAGAGTAAAAACACTAACACATATTTACACACACTACAATAATTCATTGCTCTTATTACATCTTCCATCACTGAATCTACTTCCTGTCCGGTCTAACTACTACTTCCTGTCTAGTCCAACTACTCCTTCCTGTCCAGTCTAACTACTACTTCCTGTCCGGTGTAACTACTACTTCCTGTCCAGTCTAACTACTACTTCCTGTCCAGTCTAACTACTACTTCCTGTCCGGTGTAACTACTACTTCCTGTCCGGTCTAACTACTACTTCCTGTTCATTCTAACTACTAAGTTACTTCCTGAGGAATATTAAAGTATGTGTTAGTGTTTTACTTTGATTCGTGCTTTGTTTTTATACAATTCTATCATTTTATTTCTTACAAAATATATTTTTCTCCAAGTGTGGAATATAAAACCTCGAACAAAGTGTTCGCCAGCCTAACTTTAGTTGAAATTAATGTAATAATGCATTCACAGAAATAAATCTGATTTTAAACTAAACATGAACATTTGCTTTACTAAGAACATTATTCTTGTTAACTCGAGTTAAATTTCAAACTTATTTTTTGTTTTGTTCTAGCTACTCATATATTTACACCGATTTTAAATGGATAACTGAGGCTTAGAATAAATGTACCCACATTTGTGAAGGAGCAGAGTGGGAAATAAATTTAGATAAAACCATCCTTGATACAGTTGACTGGGATTCGAACCCTCATTTCCATGCGACCACTGATTTAGATAACTTCACAGCTGTTGTGTGAACACTTGTCATTTCTACACCTAACTACGGTCGTTTAGGTGGACTATGAGCGCGTGGTGGACGTGCACAGTTTCCGCCTGCAGCTGGCTTACGGGGATGTGCGCGGTCAAGACCACCTGCAATTGTCCAACTACCACGACGCCTACGTTGGCCCCGAGGGCCAGCACCTTGTGAGAGACCTGCGGCCGGGTGTGCCGTACACGTTCAGAGTGTGCTGCCGTGTCGAGGGGAGCAGTGATTGGAGTGCGTGGTCCCTGCCTCGTGTGGCCCTCACTCACCAGGAGCCGTTCTGTACGTACACCTTACATACTCGTAGATAACTCACCAGCAGCCGTTCTGTACGTACACACTACATACTCGTAGATAACTCACCAGGAGCCGTTCTGTACGTACACCTTACATACTCGTAGATAACTCACCAGCAGCCGTTCTGTATGTACACACTACATACTCGTAGATGTGTTCACAACTCACCAGTAAAATGGAAGTTGATTGGAGAAAATAAGGCTCTATACTAAGGATGATTTTATTAACTTTGAATGAAGAGCTGGAAGATTAAGGCCAAATCAATTTTATAAAAGTTTTTTCAACCCTGGATCCCACTATTTGTTCAGCTTGTATGGATAATAACTACACTAGTGGGTTAGGGATGAGTAAGGAAGCATTTTAGAGGTAATATACCTGCAGTTGCAAGGAAAGAGAGTGGGAAACCATTTAGGAAAAACCACCCCCAATAGACCTGACCAGGATTTGGACCTCGACCTCGTCATTGGCAGTCAAGGCTAACATGAGAATGACGCCTTAGACCATGAACTGTCATTATTGAAGGTTCATAATATTAGTGTGAAGAATGTTTAAAAGGGCCCGTAAGTTTTCTGGTGCAAGGGCCCCTTCGGTGTAAATATGTTGGGAACCCCTGCTCTATACTACTCTTTGAAGTGTCTGGAAAACCTGGATAACACACGAATTTTTATTAGTAAAATGATAGAATTGTAGAAAAACAAAACACACATAAATTAGTGTTTTTACAATTATTTGTGCTTTGTTTTTCTGCAATTTTATTAATTTTATATTATAATTTGCTTGATGCACTTTATTTCATACATATTATTAATAAAATGGTGGCAACCATGAATATTTACGTCGATTGAAATCTCTGAAATGAAATGTTGAATTGTAAAACCGTGTGCCTGTAGGTTGGGGTGAGTCCAACTCTAACTACCTGATCACCAACGAGAAGAAGCTCGCCAGTAAGACGAGTCCAGAACAGTCTGTGCTCCTGTCTAGCACGGCTCAGTTTGGACCAGGCCATTCCATAGAGTTCACCGTGAGTAGGACTTTGCATGGCGGAGTCTCCTGTATTAGATCTAGTTCCTAGGTAGTCCTTGGCATGGCAGTCTCCTGTATTAGATCTAGTTCCTAGGTAGTCCTTGTCACAACAGTCTTCTGTAATAGATCTAGTTCCTAGGTAGTCCTTGACATGGCAGTCTCCTGTATTAGATCTAGTTCCTAGGTAGTCCTTGTCACAACAGTCTCCTGTAATAGATCTAGTTCCTAGGTAGTCCTTGTCACGACAGTCTCCTGTAATAGATCTAGTTCCTAGGTAGTCCTTGTCACGGCAGTCTCCTGTATTAGATCTAGTTCCTAGGTAGTCCTTGTCACGACAGTCTCCTGTAATAGATCTAGTTCCTAGGTAGTCCTTGTCACGACAGTCTCCTGTATTAGATCTAGTTCCTAGGTAGTCCTTGGCATGGCAGTCTCCTGTATTAGATCTAGTTCCTAGGTAGTCCTTGTCACAACAGTCTCCTGTATTAGATCTAGTTCCTAGGTAGTCCTTGTCACGACAGCCTCCTCTAGTAGATCTCGCTCTGAGGTCTTGTCTATGATATGTGGTACGTTGTCCTGCCACAGGTGCTGGAGTGTGGTATCGGCTGCAGCGACGAAGGTCTGGGACTTGTCACTGGCCCCGTGGAGGGCGAGAATCTCATCCAGCCGGGCTGTCTCTTCGTCAACACTCAAGGTACACCACTTTCCAAGGTTACAACTTAAAGAGCTGCTCTTATCCCCACTCGCTGACATTTTTCCTACCCCTACCCACACGTGTCTGAACATAACGTCGCCCAGAGATGACCGAAGCCGCAATCGAGGTATAACAAGCTGACAGGCCGAACTGAGACAGTTCTACCAGTTTAGCTCACTACCACACACAACAGATCAGTTTGTCAGGTTATTATCTTTAGTCCGCCTCTGGAGTGTAGTTGTTTACAAGATCTACCTGAGGAAAATGTCATCACACACTCTACCTTCATATATTTGCTTGGTCACTCGATCCACACCCTCTCAACATGCCCAAACCAACATGAGACACTTCTTTCACATTGACCTTTTGTTTTCCCTTTCCAACCTACTCCTTCAGCACCCATTCATATGAGTTTTCCCACACACATTTCTTAGATATCTCATTCTAACCGAATTTACCTTGCTCTTGTATTCCTCCTGACAAACCCACACTTCACATCCATAAAACAATGTTGGCGTTAACACACTTTTATATACTGACATCTTTTCCTCTTTCGATACTTCCTCATTCTTTGCAATAGTCCACATACATCCAACTACTCTCCGAGATGCGTTCACCTGTCTGTTGATTTCACCTTCTATACTTTCACTTTTACAAAAAAAATCTGCCCCAAATCATTCACATGTTCTAACAGTTTTCTATTTATACTAAGCTGACAATCATTTCCTGATCTGTCCTTATCAAAAACTATCATCTTAGTTTTAGAGACATTTATACTAAGATCTTTTTCGCCTCTCGTCACATTCAAACGATTTTTTCCAGTCTGTAAGTCACTTTCATTCTCAGCCATTAATATGACATCATTTGCATATAACAAAACTCTCACATTCACATTGTCTATCTGTACACCAACCACATCCTCACAAGCATCCCTTATACACTTATCCATGAAAACATTAAACAACCTTGCCTAACATCCTGTTCAATGTCAAACTATTTGCTCAAAGCTCTATCCACCCTAACACACACTTTACTTCCATAATTGTATTGTAAATGCATCCACACCATACTTTCTCAGAACATTCCATAACAATTGTATATATATGTGCGCTTCAGGTAGCGTGTTTGTGGATGGAGCAGAGAAGACGACCAAGCTACCCTCTCTGCAGAAGTGCTCCAAGGTATGTTTCACCTGCGAGAACATCCGCGACGGAAAGATCCGCGTCAACGTGGACAGCAATAACAAGACTGTCACGTACGACTGGAGTGTCCGCTGCCCACTCTATTTCGCTGTCTGCTTCGGTGAGATGGGTTGGAAAGTGCTGGTGGAATAACCACGCGTACTCCGCGCGCCCGCCTGAGAATAGTAGAATTGTTAACAACTGCAAGCAAGGGATAGTTTCTCTTAGCTTAAGATTTTGTTGAAAATACTGCAGAGTAATTAAAAATATATATTTTATAGAATGAAACCTAGGTCAGGGGATTGGGCGGTAACGACCAATTTTAATCAAGGAGCGGCCATCACCCCTTTGTCCAGTGGCAGCAGTGTAAAGTGTGAACTGTGTTCCTCTCTTCATTGTAAAAGTCCTGTGATGTTTGTTATCTTTAATATATTTCCATCCCTCTCATTTATCAAACAGCGAGTGTCCTTTTAGCTAAAGTTATTAAAACTAGAGAATGCCAATATTTCTCTTTAAGGAAAAGTTCTTCTTGCTTTTTGAGATATTCTGTTATACATATTTGTAAGAAGGTACAGGAAAGGTGGATAGAAACATATAAAAGAGACGAACACAATATGGATTTTACAATGAAAAGAAGAACACAGTTCACACTTTACACTGCTGCCACTGGATAAAGAGGTGATGGCTGTCTCTTGAAGAAAATATATCACTACCACCCAATCCCCTGACCTAGGTTTATATGTTTCTATCCACCTTTCCGGCACCTTCTTACAAATAAGAATAACAGAATGTGGGGGTGTGCGAAGTCCACTTTTTCAATATATGAAATATTCTCAAAGCCGAATCAAAGTTTGAATATTTTATTTTAGTTATTTTATGCTTGAAAAAATATGTGGTTATTTATATAACTTATTGCACTAATATTACTTGTAAAATGTTTTATTGCGCCATTGTTTGTAACATTTTGTGTTAATATGATAAATCAAGTTTCTATCACAACTTACAGTTCAATTACTTCAGTTTTTGTTCCATATAAATATTAATTTGTAATATATAAAACAGCTCAGAATGGCTATAATTGAAAATAAATGGAGTATTTAAGCTGTCAATATTTTTATTGGCGTAGCTTCGAAGCCGGAAGTTGTTTCGAAGCCAAGTCGAAGTTTCAAAGCTTCGCACACTCCTAACAGAATGCCAATATTTAAAATGTATAACTATTTATGATTGTGGTTACATAGTAGATACGAATACTTGTTTGAATCTCCGTCAGAGCTAAATGCATGTCATGACTGTAATGAACGCATTCAAGTTCATGCTGTTTTATGTTCATTACTGGCTTTTACGAGTCTAAATATTTTGAGACATAAAACATGTTTAGTTAAGTTGTTCATTCACCACATTCAAAGGGTACTTGAAGTAGATTTTATTTCTGTAGTGGTTTTTTATATTCTTTCTGCGAATATTGTTTCTTATCCTTTAAAACACTCCCATAGTGTGTGATAAATTTGAGTCGTTAACAGTTGGAAGGCTGACCATTATATCAAACGTAAAATAATGGTTAAAAAAGAAACGATATTATTTAAAAAATTCTTGGTCGTCCATTTTTTGTCAAGATTTTTCATACAAAAGTGGACGAATGCTCCTAAAAATAATTCTATAAATATCATCAGATATAAAATTTCTTTTGAAAGTAAAGTCAATTTTAATGTAGATATTTCATTATTGAGTTTAAAATACTGTGTTTTTTTTTAATTGTTTTTATTCTTTCAGCGTGTAAGCTGTGCCATTATTTTGTCATCAATGTTAAGTATTGTCATGTTTTAAAAATTCTCATTCGTAAATATTTTAATTTTTAGAAATGTCTAGAATGTAATTTCATCTTAGCTGTCCAGGCAGTTTTAACCTTGTATTTTAGGAATATTTAAAAACCTTGAACGTTAAAAAAGATAATATTGGATCAGACTATAAATGAAATTTGTAGTTGTATACACATATTATAAACTGAAGTGTACATAACTCGCCATTATAAAGAGATTGAATGTTATGAGGAACTATTAATAGGTATTAAACTAAGATATATTGTTGGAACTAATTGATATGGAAATATAAATCATTATTGAATAGCTTACATTTTATTGGGGATGTGTAAGACTCGAAAATATTTCACTTGAGACGAAAAAAAATATATCCCTGTCTCGAAAGTTAAAAATGAATCTTGAAAATTTGAGAAATTTGAAAGAAAAAAAATTAAAGAGCTTTAAGAAATGTTCAAACCTGTAATATATTATTTCTAATAATAGCCTACTGTAAAGACCTGAAAATAGGACCCACTTTTCCCGCAAAAACAGCCTTCATTAAGTAATGTTTTGGTTATAAAAATTGTTTTCTAATATCAAACTTAGACATTATACACTGCTACACAAAAATTAAACTATTAATTGTACAGATTTCAACTATCAATACTTTATTAATTGCATTAAAATTGTGTGCAAGTTATATTTAAATTTATATTTTTGTACTTTTGAAGAAAGTTTTTTTGGCTAATTCTTGCGTCTCGATATTTCTTCATATTCTTGTCTCGATATCATCTTGAATTTAAAAAGTGGTTCTCGCACATCCCTACATTTTATATTAGTTTTTTTATGTATAAATTCTAATTTGTAATGTTTATTATATCATGGTAAAAAAGGTTGTTTTTATGTAGAGTAGACAGTTAGAAAATAGTTCTATAGATGGTGATAATGATCTAGATTGTTAATGTCTGAACTTCTCACTTTCTAAGCTGGTTTAGATTCTTGGAATACATTAATAATATCAGGAATAAAAGGCGTGTTTTTGCGATTGACCTGGTATCAATGATACAACCAGAGCAATTTCCCGCTCCTGTTATCGCGGCTGGTTACAATTTACAGTTTGGTAACGGTTTCCTTGTCCAAACTAAATAGCCTGGTATCAAACAATGAGCTGATAATTGTGCACTATTTTCAAAACAGCGTGACTCATTATGTCAGATCCAAACGAGTATAACTTTGTAGTCAATGGATCTTGACATTTACATGTAAATGGACAGCAATTACTTGCTAGAAATATGACAGTAAGTAGGTACTTAAAAACTGTAGTTATGAATAAAAGAAAGAGATTATTGTATGACCTAGGCCTATCTACTCATACAACATACTTCATGATTTCTGTACGTTATTTTGGGGAAGATATGTTTATCTCGATATTGTGTATTTTATACTAGGCTTAAAAATAAACACCACTCTAATTAAGAATAAAACCAAATAGTTCATTACCCTTCGATTTGCAGTATATGTAGGTTTACATAAATTAACCTACCAGCTATTACAGCTAATCTAATCCAACCGCCATTTTTATTTATGAAAAACAACTCAAAGTCGTTTTCGTGCTCCAACTTTGTCGATAACACTAGGTACAAAGACGTAATTAAGTCAATCACGAAAACTCGCCTAATGATTTAGAAAAAAATATTTTTTTATGGCCAACACTAATAACATTTACTTTTATTATTGTTATTTTATAAGTATTGATAATATCCAACTAAAGTGACAGCTTAAGATCACATGACTTGATGCTTATGTATTCATACGCTGTTGTGACTTTAGTAAACATATTAAGAAATTAATTGACGTTGGAAATTAAAATACACGAATACATAAAGTGGGGGAAAAAAGTTCTGGCTGCAATAACAAGAGTTTTTATTAATGTGCTGTCCCCGAATCCAAAAATAAAAGCCCACATTTCAGTGAATATTTTTATTATAGTTATTAATTTTGACTCTCCTAAACGTATTTTAAACTAAGGGATTTTTGCCCAAACTGTCACTGGCTTTGTATCTCGAGCGTGCCATGGTGAACTAATAGTAATATAAGTTTGGAATTGATATTTTTTAATGTAGTTTTAACTAGCTCTTTACATAAGCAGTGATTTTTTGTAACTGCCTAAAGTGCAAATATTTTGGTGCTAATATTGATGTCAATTTTTATGTATAAATTATCCAGTGTAAGCAATAGTGTTGGGGTCCTGGTTGTACAATGATTATAATCTGCAGATTGCTATCAAACTTTAAAGAGACACGCCAATTTAAAATTATAATCATCAACTTTCAAGCTGGTGGCCGGGTCAGTTTAATAAAATATCTCCATTTCGGTCTTTTCCCTTCATTTTATATCCAACATTTTCTTTGGCATCCTCTCTTTTTCCATCCTCATTACATGTCCATACCATCTCAGTCTTGCTTCCTCTACTATCTCATGATACTCCAACATCCTCATTACGTGTCCATACCATCTCAGTCTTGCTTCCTCTACTATCTCATGTACCCCAACTCTTTCCCAGATAACTTCATTCCTAATCTTGTTTATCCTCTTGACAGCTAACATGCTCCTCACAAACTTAATTACTAATCCTGTTTCTCCTCGTGACAGATAACATGCTCCTCACAAACTTCATTCCTAATCCTGTTTCTCCTCGTGACAGCTAACATGCTCCTCACAAACTTTGTTCCCATGACATGACTTGATGTATGAATATGTGAGGGTTGATTTAGTAATTTTTCTAAATGTCAGATAAGGTCCTGCCTATGAATACTTGACTGTACCTAAATGATGGCAGGAGTAGAAACGGTTTTGATGAAACACCAATAAACACAAACATTTTTAAAACTATATTTAACTGCCACGGGCAGCTTCTTCAGGTCCAGCTACACTAGTAACTGTTCTCGTTCATATAAACAATTTCCTACTCCAACAGCCCTCTGTTAAGTGCGCTGTGTCGTTTAAACCAGGACTTTGCACCGTACTCCATTCTTATGAATATAAATTAGTCACTTAAATTTTGTAATGCGTTTTCAAAACCTTGACATTGTCCAATTTTTTCATATAAACCTATTGGAACTCATGGAATATCTCTTTAAAGTATTATTAAAATAAAAGTGTTAATGTTAGTTACGATTTCTTAGATATAACTTTTAAATGTTGAATGTGACTAATATTTCTAGAATAAAAACTAATAATTGTCTAATGACTAATTAGACACTCATTTAAACACTCTACAATATTATAATTTAAGTTACGGAGATGTAATAAGAATAATGTTATGACTTAAACAAACTCCCAACTTCTGAATATCTTCTCCTTCGCCAATCCTCAAAACAATCAATAATTTGAAACTGATACTTTTGTTCAAACATCAAAATAAAATTAATTAATACAAATTAAAGTAATGGACACATATCCAATGTAACTAAACTTTATTATAGTCTTTCTACCTAATGTAAAGTATTATGTAATTATCATATTAATGAACTGTTGTAAATCGTTTTATATTGTGTATTTTAACTGAATGGATATTACTATTTGAAAAACTTGCCATGGATATTAAATAACTTTATTATTGTGTTAGGTGAACATTGAATTTTAAAATCAGATGATACTTAAATACTTTGATTACAAATATTGTTAATAAAAAAAAAGTGTAAAGTGTTAAATTTAAAATAAACATCTGAACTATTGTTGTTTTTAGGATATGTTCCCCCCGACGTTCCCAAGATCAGAGAAAATATAGTAATCACTTAATAAGGTCAAGATTTTGTTTTATGGTTGAATAAGGTAGGATTTACAAGAAAGGTATCAACATTTGTAGGGAAGAAGAGTAGAAAATTAGGGAATTAAATTTAGGAACACATAAACCACCCCAATTAATTTAATAGAATTTTAATTGGTTAAATTAGTTCAACACCTTATCTCAGTGTGAGCTTAGCTAAGAGTGCCGGGTTCAATTCCTGGTATGGCAAAAAAAGTGTATTATAGGTGAAATGTGGGTTTACCCATTTATAGTGATGAATTAATGGCCTGGGGACTAGATGTTGTGCCTGTTCTAGTCTTAAGATAGATTATAAGACATATGAAGTTATGACAGGCCTAGCAAGCCGGTAGTGGAGAATATATGGTTTGGATAAAAAAGTGACCAAAGGCTGGAAACTGTAGTGGATATAAATTAGTTGAATTAAAGTAAACTTGTTTGTGATAGTTTTAACCTAGTGAACTAAATTTCATATATAATAATTAAATATACCTTAATATAAATCATCATATCCTTATAAATATTTAATCATATATAGTATATAAGAGTTACATAAATGGGGTTTCATGATTCAAAAAACCAGACTGCTCTGAATTTTGCTGTTGTGAAATCAAGAAAGCCGCACTTTGATACGTTTTCTGATACGAGCATAAACTTTTCACTAACATACCAACTAACAAGGAGTGAAATGACCTCTAAAAACCAACTATGGAGGGTCTAGAAATGTTGATAAAGTTAAAATTCCCCCCAATTGTTAAATTAGCAGAGATTGCTTTGAGCTTTATTATTACCTGCATCGATAACTATGCAGAAAGAGTAATTGGTTTGGCCTTCGGTAAAAAATGACTTCTTGAAGAAAAGAAATGTCACTAAATTCATCTGCTTCTAGAAATGAACAAATCCTTACTTATTGTGTATATAATGTTCAGGTTTGTTAAGTTTTCTTCTGAAATGTTTATTTATTCATGGGGGGTTTGTTTAGTTGTTTATTTTATCATTTACACATGAAGAAATAAAGTAAAAATATTTTACTGACATTTTTTAACTCATCTAGCGAACTATTGTTGGATTCTTTCAGGAAGAGAGGTTATGAAAATACTTTATCTTTATAGTCAACATTAATAACATTCTTTATTAATAATATCTTTCAAACGCACTGTTGGAAAGGTCTAAGCCAAGGTATCACACTCTTGCAAAATATGTCATGTTTGCTATTGCTGGAGTTCGAATCCTGGTCGAGTGCACCGAAGTTGGTTTTCCACTCTCACTCCATACCAATGTGGGTACATCTCAGTACAAAGTAGTAAGACACAGTAGTACCAACTTAAAAAAAAAGTTACAGATCTAAATACTTTATTTATGAATATATGAAAGTAGTTCAAGGCTTTGTTTATTACCATAATCATAACCTTATATAAATAAAGTAAATAAATCGGTAGATTCAACATAACAAATTATGTTTAGCAAAGTTTTTAAATGAATGGATCTGTAGATTAAATCAAATTAAATTAATTTTATTCTGTTTAGAAGTAACTCAAGAATTAAGGATATGTAATGATCCAGGACTGCGCGAACGCAGTCCCGACTACCAAAAATTACGCGCCCGAGTAATCCACATTTGGGACTATCGCAGGGGTCAGCCCAAGCGAAGTGCAATGCAAGAGCCTCATCCTGGGAGAACCACCTTTTTGATCATGGTAACTCCTACGCCAGGTAAGTATAAGGATTCAGAAAGAAAAAATTTGGGTCACATTTGAACATCCAATATTCATCAGTGGTAAACTAACACAAAAATATCAAAAAACAATTATCTTAGTTTTATAACTATTATATAACAATTTTTCTGAAATTATATTATTTACCCCATAATTATTTAACAATAATTTTGAGTTCTTTATATTATATAAACCTTATATATTACGTCTTATCTACAAAATTAAGGATGTTTATTAGATGAACCAGCGAGACATCTCAATTAAACTAGTAGTTATAAAATTAGCCAAGAGAGGCGCCACATGTTTAGCAGTAGCGAGACCATGGAATTCTTGTAGATAGATTATCCTAGACCAAGGAGAAAATAAAGAAGAGCAAGAAAAAAGGTAAGTTTGAGACTAGAAGACTCATTCACGATAGAAAAAACATTTATTATTCCAGCCATACAATATTTTATTTACAGTAAACACTAACTTGATTCTTTAGTTTTATAAAAAAAAGAAACGTCCGATTAAAATGTTATGCACATTTTTTATGGGTGAGGTACCAATGTTGACAATGTAATATTATTTATAAAGGGGCCAACTTTAATTTCTGTAGATACAAGTTTAGTTTAACCCTAGTCATATCAAAATCAAAAACTTTGTAAGATTATGTATTGCTTATGTAATAATTACATTTTCAAAGCAAAATTAAATATTTAAACAACACAGCTAGAAACATTTTGCTTAGTTTGATTATTTTTTAGTTGAATGTTTCGTCCGACTTAAAGGCTTTGCTAGGGTCTATAACATACACAAACAATGTATTTTTGAAAAAATAATTGTACCATTGACACACAAAAAAGGCAATACATTAGAATATTAAGTTGATTAAATCCCTAATTTATTTATTAGTTACAGCTCATTAAGAATAAATCAAAACATATTATGATAATATGAATCAAAATAATCCAACCAAACCTAACTTAATATGTACGAGCAATTAAATGTTAACAAAATTTGGATAGGGGTGTACACTTATTTAAATTCTAGTTATTTTCATGCAAAGTTGTCAATGTGTACATTGTGAAAAGGCGCGGTAACCAACTTGTAAATACGGTAAACGTAATTTAGTCGGCTCACAAATTAATTATTTTATAAGCGTATAACCCAAACGGGTAGTAAGACGCGGTGCTAAATAAAAAAATAACTATAATCAAATTAAGATAATTTTTATGCCGACGTATTTCTCTTTTAAGTGTCGTGTGTAGGTACTGGTAGCTAGTAACATAGTCTGGTAGTTATTTTCAAGACTAAATTGTCTGCATACTAGACTCGCCTTATAGATTTTATTAATTTGGTTAGTCATGTTTCATTTGCTGTGGTAGATCACGGTAATACTTTCTATTCTTCTTGACCAACTATATTGCTATATGAAGGTTACTTTAAGATGCAACTTTGCTATATACTCATGAGGCACGTGATAGACTACGTTTAACTGAAAACACTATTTACTATTTAATCATCAACATTAACTATTTATTGCATGTGGTCGCGTCAGTTTAATAAAATGCCTTCATCTTCCTTTGTCCGTCCACCATTCTTCCTCCTCTTACTCACAGACTACTTGCTATTATCTGCTCCTCCCATCTCTTTCTTGGCCTCTTTTGCTGTCTTTTTCCTCTTCTATCTCTTGTACTCACTGTACCCCCACTCCTTCCCAGATAACTTCATTCCCATGGTCTTAATCTTCTCTCTCTTACATTCAATGTCCTTGTTTCTGCTGCATGTGTACAACACTTCCTTACACTTCTACTCTCCATAGGTCTCTAACACACCTGTAGAACAACTCTCCATATCAGGTCTCTTACACACCTATATAACAACTCTCCATAGCAGGTCTCTAACACACCTGTAGAACAACTCTCCATAGCAGGTATCTTACACACCTATATAACAACTCTCCATAGCAGGTCTCTAACACACCTATAGAACAACTCTCCATAGCAGGTCTCTAACACACCTATAGAACAACTCTCCATTCCATCAAGTCAAACATCTTGGCTTTCATTCCTTCCTCTGAGTTTTCCTCCCACTTAGTTCATGACCATTTAAATCACCATTACAAATGGTAACTTGGTGAAAAGGAATTCCCCTGCTTCACTCAGTTTATTAGTTTTCCAGGTAATGATAAATAAAATAATTCACCATCATAGTACACATTTGTATTATCCACATACATTGATTACGCTAAATGGACAAGGATGGAAGTCGAACACCTTAGCTCAGTGAGTAGTGTATCCGACTACTGAGCTAAGGGTCCCGGTCTCATCAAAAAACGTATGATTGGTGAAATGCAAGTTTCCCCTTCCACAGTGATGAACTAACAGCCTGTTATGTCTGAATTAACAGTCTTTTCTGGTTTATAATCTGAGTATTGATAGATTCTGTCAGTTTGGAAAGTGCATGTTAAAAAAAATATAGTGGAGATGAACTTAGTTCACACTACACACTGCTGCCACTGGAAAAAGGACTTTTTTTTTAAAGAGAAAGTTTATCGTTTTTGCACCATCCCTCTGCTATTCCATGTTAATTATCAACCTGATCCAAGCTTTGCACTCCACAGGGAACACAACTAAAGGATAAACCAATAATCACGTGCTCTAGAATTCAGGGCTGTGGGAACTAAAAATGTATAGACTCCAAACTGCTTCAAAATAAAAACTTTTGATGGTAAATATATTGTTTCAATTTTATATTACATGTTCTATGGCTTCAAGTCAACTGATGGTGATGAAATGCCTTGTGCTAACATTTTACTGCACCAAATTTGTTATTATTAATATACATTAGCCATTTTTAAAGGAGCACGAGTATTGTCGGCAAAAGGAAATTAGAGGATTTGAAGGCTTGGCCTTTCGACGCCAAAGCCATGCTAGTAGAATAAACAAACACAATATGAGAGACTTAATTTTCATCAGCTAGTTGGAATTTAACCAAACCCCTCTTCTTAAACTTGTCCAGCCTTATCACCCACTCTACACAATTATGTTTTAGCCACTTAGCTGTTATATAAAAGTGTTGATAAAACAACCTTCGAGAACAATAAGCTCTCCCCTTGATTTTAACTTCTAGCCAAAGGATAAATTACAATAAAAATAATTGAAACCAATGGTTTGTATTTTGATCTTTTAAATGGCTATAGAAGTAGGTCGTGAAAAAAGTTCATTATATGCAATTGGCAGCAAGCCATTGAATTATTTTGATGACATCTGCCTACATGACCGAATGGTCTAAAGCGTCACTTGTTAGATTGGACTGCTTACTATGAGATTGGGCTTTAAACCTCGGTCAGGTGTACCGAGTGTTTTTTTCCTAAATGACTTTCTACTCTCCATGCAAATGTTACTTACTCATCCCTAACCCATTAGGATAATCATACTATTTACATTTAGCCTGAAGATTTGATGAAAGAATAAAAGCCTAAAATGTTGTATAATGTCTCATCACATTCAGTACCGAGCTTGACCCTTTAAGACTTGTTAAGAGTACTAATTGGTGTTTGGTAGACTGGATAGTAGGGAGGGAACAGTTCTTGTCAAGCCTCGCATACACTGGACACGTTTTTGTTATAAAAACTAGAGTTAAAACAATTTTTTTAAGCAGACTAATGTATTTGGCTCACGTGCAGGCTTCGTGTTGAGCTTAACTGCCGAGGACAGGGAGATTGAGGTTCGAATTTCATTCAGGTGAACTGGGAGGTTTTTTCCCCTAAATGGTTTTCTACTCTCCCTCCATGCAAATGCAGGTTCACTTCCTCTAAATACAACCTACCCAATTAGCGTACAAGTCGAACGGGCAGTAAGACACAGTGTCACTCACTTTAGTGATCTAACAGTCTAATACTTGGCAAAAATTTTGAAATTAGGAATTTATTTAATTTAATTTCAACACAACTTAATATACAAGATGCGTCTTAAAGACATTAAACATTTTTTATTGTGATTCATGCTAACCAGATAAGCGGTTTAAAGAAATCTTGAAAAAGTAGCAAATGCATTGTTGGCATACAAGTGTCCAACATAAAGGCAGAGCAAGTTCCAAATTACATCGAGTGTGATTCATGTCAGAATATTCTTAAGACCTGTGTTGGTGGCCACATGGTCTAGGGCGCTAATCTCTCAAAAAACTAGACTGCTCAAGACTGGGAGATGATGGATTGCTAAGCCCAAACCGGTAGTAAGACGCAGTGCTAAGTCCATGTTTCCTCAGAGAAAACACCATGGCTGATTTCATCTCTTGTTTCTTGTATTCACCAAGCAGGGCCATCTCGTCAAATCACGCCACTTTGTTTTCCCTACCAGAGAAGCCTATAGTCCCCAGAAAAAACAATACTCATAGCGTAGGAAGGCAAAGGTAGGTGTTATTAGAATAATGTTTCCAAAAATATTTTATCATATTAAACTTTGTAATTTATTTTTATATCATCATCATCATCACCACCTACATTCCCAATAAATTTCTGAAAGTGACAGATAGAAACAGGAAATGGAGGATTTTTTTTATCTCCCTTCAATTCTGAGAGAATGGGTGCTTAGCTTAGACAAACACCCCCGCTTTCAGAATAAAACAGGGAGGGAGGGAGTGAGTGAGGTTTAGTCCTCATCCTCATCAGCGTTGCCGCCGCCTGAAGATGCCTTCCTCAGGTTCTTCCTCTTGACTCTGCCTGGACGGCCGCCGCCAAACGGAGACTTGAGAGAGAAGTCGATGTGTTTCTGGGAGTCGAGCCGCACGACAAAGCTGGGTATATTCACCACCTGTTTCCTGACACTGAACATAACGACGACATCAAGATAGGCTCAATTTACTTAACCTAGAGCAGAGCACAAACCTGATATTAGCCCCTCTACTTATTTTGACCTGTGCCCTTCATGACATGTTAACTTATAGATAAATGTTCTATGAGCTGAAATTTATAATCTTGCTGGTTCGCAAGGGAAAATACTCCATGGTGTTAGCTCGCAAACAAGCTATACCGAGCGAGTGGATAGAGGGTATCATGTGGTCAGCACAACAAAACCTCCAGCCGTTAATCTCAGTTTTCTAAACCGGAGCTGCAATTTATTCATTCAAGTAGCTCATGAGGCAGAGTTCGATCCCGTTAACGACCCACAGATAAAATTCTGGAAGCGCCAGGGAGTGAACCAGAGACCTTTTAGATCAGCAGCCAGGAACTCTGACCAAAGAGGTGGTCTAGACTAAATAAATTATAAATGAAGGGGCTAAAAATGTTAAAAAATTTGTCCAAGGTTTGATTTTTACTCAAGCATGTTTCTTGATCATGTGGATGTCAATATTGTATTTATATGAACAGGCACTTGCGTATGTCAAAGCCACAGGACAGATCACCAGCCGAGGCATTGAAATACTAGACTCGCGGATAAACAATGATTACAAGGAATGTATCCGTGCCATGAAACAGACAAGACAATGGTTTGTTCAAGTCTGGGATTAACTCAAGGAACTTGTTCTTGCCTGTAGTGATTTGAGACAGATTGACAGATACCGTCAACAGCTCTTGCCCACTCAGGCTATACCGCCAACTTTACTTGACTTACGTCATGAGAAACGGCAAAGATTTTAATATCAACCAAAGCTCAATTAACAATATGTGATCATTTGGGAGAATTTAATTTCACAATTATCTTAACATTTATGAAGGGGATGTGCGAGACTCGAAAATTCGAGATCAACACGAATTTTTTTTATTTCAATCTCATCTCAAACGTTAAAAATGGTTGTCGAAAATTCAAGAAATTTTAAAAAATAATAGTAATAAAAATATGTAAATAACTTCCCTAATAAATTTCCCTACTAAGGCTATTGAAAACTTACTTCTAACACTATGTGATAATAAATATAAGGTTTAATTGGGAGTTAATACATTTCCCCCCCCCCCTAAAGGAGACGAAAATGACAAGCCATAGCCTTAGTTAAAAATGAAAGTTTAGTTAGATGTGTCATTAAAAAATTTCGTTTTTCAATACTAAACTTTTAAGATTAAGAGCAGCTAAGCTACACAAATTAAATTATAAATAGAAGACACTGCAATTAGCACTTATTAATGCCATTTTAAATTTGTATAAGTTTTTCTCTAGTTTGGACAAACTTTCTCTCAAAGATGGTTGGTTTATTACTAGTCAAAATATCTTCCATGTTGTATATTTTTAATGTACTACTTTCTAATAATATTCATTGAAACCTATAATTATTTATTTAATATCTAATAAAATTATGTTATAGAGAATAGATTGATTTTATTAACTTTCACACTATATAAAATTACTATTTAACACACTAGTTTTAAATGTGACTTTGTAACATTTTTTCATTATTATCTTCATTAGTCTTTGGCTAAGTTTGTTCCGTTTTAATGTGCATGTGTGGTTAATTTTCCATGAGGGAATAATAAACAAATCAGAACAAAGCTGTTAACTCATATTTGTACTTTAATACATTTTTTCTCGTCTCGTTCACTCATCTCGATATTTTTTCATTTCCTATCTCGCACATCCTTAATTTATAACCAACCTACCTTCTTATCTGCATAAACCTATTTGCATGAATCTCTCATAACAGTTCTGTCTGTCAATTGATTATTTTAAATTCAAAGTGGAAATTTGTAATATTCTCGAAACATATATTTTCTTGAGCTGTCTTAGTACGCGTTTGGGTTATAAATACTATATTAATTATGCTAAAATCCAATGGATGTGGAGGCCAAAGCTCCAGTTTGCAACAATAATTACAAGGAATGTATCCGTGCCATGAAACAGACAAGACAATGATTTGTTCAAGTCTGGGATTAACTCAAGGAACTTGTTCTTGCCTGCAGTGATTCGAGACAGATTGACAGATATCGTCAACAGCTCTTGCCCACTCAGGCGGGACCGTCAACTTATAATTAACATACCAGCACACTTGTCAATCGAGCCCCATCGCATGCTAGGTCAAGGTAATAATACAGTACTGCTGTACACATGAAATATCGCAAATGTCAATCACTGTCTAGCAAGAATCTCATGAGGGCCAAGACCTCAAGCCTTCTAGCTCTTGCCAGGTGTGAGACACTCGTGCACACTTATGGCATGTGAATGGTGTGCGCAGTAGCCGCTCAAACTCACAACTCATCGGGAATCAGCTAGAAAAAGGTACGGCCTACCTAAGCACTTCCATCAATGCAGAGCAGTCATAACATTAAAGCAATCAGCTGTCGACAAATTACCTTGTAGTTAAACAGTCCACTTTTAACTAAAAGAAGCCTTTTGTGACAGTGAAAGCTCGTCCTTAAAAATAGGTTTGTGTGTGTTATTTACGCAATCCCAACTCCAGCATCACTAATTTTATACTCCACTGCAGCGTTTACTAATGGCCTTTTAACACATATTGTTTGTTCTTGAACGTGTATAACCCACAATGTACTCTGGTGGCATACCTTGTAGCAGTCTCGTCTCGACAACGGGCGACACACAGACAGACATTAAGCAGGGGTTGCCGTAGCAACCACCTACACAAGTGGCCTGTTAAGAAACAATAAAGACGGCATGGCCGCTCACAGCAAGTTAACACCTGCATGACAACAACAGCAGTGAATACAACTTTCACCGAGAAGTGACAGAATACATCAATGAGTTATTTAACAAGCGGAACAAACCGATATTTTTGTGAAGCAGATAAATGTGGAATGACATTTAATTATTTTCAATCATCATAAAAAGCCAAAACTGACTTACTGGGGGAAAAAATAAAGTGGAACTACAATTTTTTTGTTATTCCTATAAGTAACCAAACGCTAACTTTCAAAAGAGCAAGTAGGTTAGGCTTTACAAACTTGATCCTTGTGAGCCATATATTCAACTTTACCACCCCAAGATAAGGCGACTAACCGGATGTGTCTCTGACGGATGAGTACGCGAGCGTGGTGGATGGACTTGGCTAGCCCCAGCTTGAACACCTGGGTCTGCAACCGGCGTTCTAAGAAGTCCTCAATCTTCAGTCCGAGAACGTAATCCAGCTTCATGCGGCCTTCGTCCAGCACTCCGATACGTACCAGCCGGCGCAGGAGTGCGTTACCTGGGGGCAAGGGCCAGCATCCCGTTAATAATCTGCAAGTATTGCTTTGTATGCCAAAATGTAACTGAATGTAATAAAATAGTTTTCAAGGAATTGGTTAAATAAAGATAATGTATTGGTCTGAAATGACAAAGCTTCTGACAGAAGCTACCACTGCTTTACATCTGCGTCAATTTTTTTTTTCACTGTTAATTTAAACTCCACGCATGAGCTCTATCAAAACAAGATTTGGGGGTTGAGCAGGGGGGTTGGGGACCTCGCCTTATTTTCAGGATAACGCTGTAATAAAATAGGTCACATTTAAGACTCTTCTTCCTTCAGAATTTTAAAACTCAACAATTAGTTCAGACAAGAAGTGTCAGATTATATTAAATCATCATTTCAAAGAAGATCTCTCGACCAATTTTTCACATTCAAATAAAATTTCCTTTTTTTATCTTTTGAATTCTCAACGTCATTGATAAAAAGGGCATCATTTCCTTTCTAAATGGCTGAAGCCTCATCTACATACTCTCTTGGGCGATTCTCTACAAAAATGACATTTTATACGCTCCAATTTTTTTAATCTTGAATATATAAAATAATAGAAAACATTTACTACCATTTTAAATGCATAGTTTCTGCTTCAAAGAGTTTAAAGATAGTTTTATTTAAGAGCTAAAAAAATTACAAGAACGTAATAATTATCATTTGCCTGCCAGCTTGAAAACTAAAAATGGCTACGTAAGCCTTCAAGAGGCAGCAAGTAATTTCTCCTAAAAAAATAAAGCTATACGGTATAGCGTATCTTTTAAACATCTTGCTAGATTAAATTGCAAAAGAATTGAAAAAATACTGTTAAAAATTTAAAGAAACTAAAATGTCACTTTTCTAGAGAATCGCACTTATACCCAGGCCTTTATAATTTCAATTTGGACATAAATATTTATTTATTGGTTTAAACGTGATAGGCCTAGGCCTAAGTTCTTCGTAGAAAGCTAATTTGATCCAACTTTTAGTTTATCTTCAATAATATTTCCATCAAGACCAACTGTTTACACTTACCCTCGAAGAGTCGCTTGGGTTCCTTCTCGTCAAGTGTGAGTAGTTCTCTCGCAGCCTTACGGATCTTAGCGAGTGTGTACTTTACCCTCCACACTTCACGCTTGTTACGCAGACCGTACTCTCCGATGATCTTCAACTCCTGGTCGAGACGAGCCTTCTCATAAGGTCTACGTGGGGTAACATAGGTCTTGCTGAAGACCGAGGGGATTCGGCCGTTTACCATATTTAACTAAGTGGGCCTATCAAACAAAAACATATTAGTATTATTATTAGCACCGCGTCTTACTACCCGTTCGGGTTGTACACACTAATGTGTAATGGTAGGGTGATTGTGAGATGAAATGGAGGACCTACAGTTTAACGTGGAATCCGAACCACGGTAGAGGCCTGGCATTCCTCACATAACAAAAACATAGAAACTTTAATTAGTAGTTGATAGGTAATTTTAGAGTCATACTTGGTGGTTTATTAATTCAAATCTTTTATCTAAAATAGATTCTTTAAATAAAATTGCTTAGGTATGTCGATAAGTGGTATGTTTAATATTAACATCCACGTTAATTTATCTACATTTAGCTTTAAATGATAAGTGATTAATAATTCCAATCTTTTCTCTAAAATAGATTAATTAAATTACATTGTTTTGGTATGTCGATAATGGTGGTATGTTAAATATGAACATCCACGTGTACTAATTTACATTTAGCTTTAAACGATAGATTTTTTTAAAAAAATCGTGATTATGTGCAAGTTTGCGTATTAAATTTAAATTAAACCATTTACATCTAAATTACTTGAATGTACACTCCCTAAACCTATAAATCCACAAAAATAAGATCATGATTCAAATAAGTAAACGAATTTATATCCAGTCTGTATTAAAGGAATCCTTGAATATTATTAATAAAATAAGCAATAATGTTGATTGAATACCTTTAAAGATTGCTTTCTACGAATAATAAACAAATATTGCACTTAATTTGATCAAATATACAACATCGAAATACTAACCTCTGGCCCATCAAAGTGTAGCGTCAAAAAGAATTCAATGGATGATTTTACAATGAACATAAGCACGAGGGTATAACATAGAAACGGATATGGGAATAACAAGAGCGCCACCAGGCAAGAATGGTCAAATTCTCTAGCTCAAGATCAAAGAATTAAAATATCACTTGATAGATAGCTAGTACCTACACATTGATTGATTCTTTATTTGGTTTATAAAAACAACCAAGTGGCTCATTTGTTATTTTGACGTTATTAATTTATTTATATCAGAAAAATTGATCAATATTATATTTCGTAAAAAAATAACTGTTTGTTCTCTAGATTAAGGTAAACGTATACAAAGCAAAATTTATATTTCTATATTGGTTTTATCAACAGTTATAGCTTTTTTATAAAAGTAATACATTAATATAATAATACATTATCAGCACAAAATTGAAGCACAAAAAAATAAATTGTAGGTGTTTATAATAATTACATTTGGCCTCCTTGAGTCCCGTTATTACAATCAGATGCATTGTAATCTCTTACTGACTGTTGGTTGAAGCCTATCATTTTCATCAAAATTCAATTTTTTAAAATTTGAAGATATATATATATATAAATTGTGAAAAATATGGCAGAAGTAGAAGGGTTTGCAATTTATACAGACAAAAGTTTTAAAAAACAAACTACAAAAATAATGTTCAAAATGTTATGTCAGGAGAATTAAACAAGTCACATGAGTTTCGCTATTTATTACAAGCTCACCACTAAATCTGCAATGCCTTGACATATTTAATCGTTAATGAGAGTCGAATCAAACAAATTTGTATTCAATACAACAAACTGTACCTATGTCTAGCTTTTTCTCGTAACAATACTTTGTGGAGTTACGTGTACGTTCAGCAACATGATAATGATCTTAATTAAATAACCTTTACTTACCACCATTAGGAACTAGGGTAATCAAATTTCGCAGGCTGCGATGGATAAGACATGTACTGGGAATGGTATAAACTACACTCACGTTCAAGGCATTGTCTGGCAAACCTAATGGGAAAAATCCTGTGGGAAAACATAGTCACAGATGAGAGAATAATATTAGATTATGTATATTAATGTTATTAATGTATGTAATATTAATGTATCTACCTGAAAAGGATAGGATGTAATGAGATGGATGGAATAGAACTAACTGAAGATAGGGTTAGGTTGCGTCCTGTTGTAAGCTCAGCAATACATTTTCGCGTTCCTAATGCCACAGAGTAACTAAGTTAAATCGGCACAGTATTTTAAACATGGGGCTGAAAATCAAATTAGGGAATTAATTTTGGAAACTCCATTTTAGCTAAGTTTACTTATTGCCAGTTTAGAATAAATAAGGTCAAAATAACATTTACACTTACATTGCTTTAAATGTTGGACCACTTTAGTTTTAAATTCAAACTTGTCTTGTAATATTAAAGGTTATTGTAAAATAGTTTTAATAACAATATGTCTCTAAAATAGCATAAACAATTTGTTAGTTTGGCTCGGCCTTAAGTCTAACTAATCAATTGTTTCCAACATAGTAAAAGAACAATTTATTGGTTTTTAAACAAAATCACTCGTCTGCGATAAGCAAGATTCTATTTGATATACCATCCTTGAGATGAACAAGCCTAAGCGACTCTAATACAGAAAGCTTAACATGTAAGTTTTCCGACCATTAGTGTAGTCCGTAGGTAAACAGCTCCATAAATTTCCCTTTAAACCCATTATATTAAGAATATTTTAATTTCACACGTGGAAAAGTAAGAGAGATCTTAATATGTGTTTGTTTAGTAAATATTGGTAATTTAATCAAATATATAACAGATATATATTTTATATATTGTGTGCCACCGGTTTGAGCTAAATGGAGGTTTTAAAATTTAAAGGAATGAAAGAGAACCCTCTTCACAACTTTTAGAACCCGGAATTTTTAAAATCTGTGTAGGCCTTTACAGTGAATCTTATAGTCTTTAATCATTTAAGCTATTGAAATGGTACAATTTAATATTTTTGAAACTACACTATAACCCACTTTAAATATAATTAACCAAGAACCTCTTAAAACTGCCATCATTAATCAAAACATCATGGGCCCACCGAAAAAGACAGCTTCCGAGAATTTTCATGACTTAGTAAACCCAAAGCCTCTATCCAATGATCCCGAAGACGACTTGGATCCAGATACAGCCGCAAAGTTGGTTGACAACGATTACGATAGTTTTGATGAAGGAGATACCGTGTTGAACAAATCAAAGGCAAGAAATATTGACCTAATAGAGGAGGGCGATGAACGCTATATTGGTGAAAAGGTGTCTCGAAAATCTTTGAAAATCAAGTCTCGTATTGAATCAGATAGCGAGATTGGTTCCGACGATGAAGTGTCAATATCGGGGGAATCCCCAGTTTCTGACGGCAGTGATGGGGAAGAAAGCTTACAAGAAGATAGTTCAGATGATGATGATGATGATGCTGATGCTAGTGATAAAGCTCTGAACACGGATGATGAAAACAGCACCGAAGGAAACAGTTTTCAACACATTTCAAACAAAAATGCTGAAAGTGAAGTTGAAAAAGGTAACGCTGTTAGAAATCAACTAAAACTATGGGACAACTTATTGGAAGGCAGAATTAAACTTCAAAAGGTTCTGATGCCGGCCAATAAGTTCCCCCAACACACCGTTTACGAAAGTTTTCTATCTGAAGGAGGCGCAGAGTTGCAGTCGGCAGTGGAACACAGCAAACATTTAGTGGCGAGTCTTTTAGATAAACTGCTTCTACTTCAAACAGAAATGTTAGACTCTTACACAGAAACAAAGAATTTAGGCTCACATCAACGGAATGGTGAGACTAAACGTTCTCATGACAGTGACGAAGAGATCCCAAGTGACTCCGAAGAGGAACAGGATACCAGAAATACCCGAGAAAAGTCGGAGGACAAAACAGAGAAACCGGCAAAGCGAAGGAAACTCGCCGATTACTCGGAACTGATCAATAAACAACACGAGGACTTCTTGAGCTACAGGAACTTGACCATTCAGAAATGGAACGACAAAACGAGGGTCGCGGTCGGTAACCTCGGCAACCGAAACTTCTCGGCGTTCGAGCAATCCACCGTAAAACAAATCGAGCAGATCCTGAGCAACAAACCTCGGCTAATCCGACGATCTCAGATGAAGAGATCCGTTTACGACGTGCTCTGTCAAGAACCGGCCTCCGCCGAGAAACTAGAACTCGACGCTTCGCCGGACGGTCGTACGGCCAAAGTGGAAGAGCGTGAAAAAGAATACGATGTCGAGATATTTGACGACACTGACTTCTACCATCAACTCTTGAGGGAGTTGATCGAACGCAAGTCGACAGACATCACCGATCCTATCCTGCTAGGTAAACAATGGGTCGAGCTTCAGAAACTTCGCTCCAAGATGAAGAGAAAGGTCGACACGAGGGCCACTAAAGGACGTAAAATTCGTTACGTCGTCCATCCTAAACTTGTTAATTTCATGGCTCCGATACCTCAAAATGTGTACACAGAGGAGAGTAAAAACGAGTTGTTTAGTTCGTTGTTTGGGAAGAGAGGCAGCTAATGTACTCGTGACCTTGAACATAAATGGAGGCGTTCCCAGTTTAAATATCTATGAGATAAAGAGCACCAAGCATGCTATGTGTGTGTTTCAACGAATAAACATGATAAAACTGTAGGAAAATGATAAACCAAACAAAATTTTCAAACATTTCAATATTTCTTCTCTGCCATACAGCAGCGTCTTTCAAATTGGGCTCCCCGAGGCAACTATAGAATATAAGCACTCTTGCCTATTTCTTTTTCACACTGTGAAATAACATTAGTAATTAAAATTGCCAATTTTTGTAAAATCTTAAGATATTAAATTGTTTGTAACTATGTGTTATCGTTTTGTTTTCATTTAAAACTACGCTGACGTCAGCATACGATGATTACAAATGTAAGGCACGAGGTATCTTAAAACTAGTAATTACAACACTAAAGAATATTTAAAGTAATGAATGTAAGCGTTAAACGTTAATATTTTCTCAAAATCTTTAAATGGATTGTGATGGCTTACTTATGTTTACTATTACCTTCTTAGATTTAACATTTTATCATCGCAAATTTATGTATTTCATTTCTTTTTAAAAATATTTTAAGAGTTAGTTATTATAATAAATGATAGAAGGAAGTGGAAGAAATAGAAATTGGCGAGACGGAGGTAAGAAGAAATGTGAGAAGAATAATTTGGAGCAAGGACGTGTCAGGACGTACTATGTACTAATACTGACCTACACAGCGGAAACTATCGATGGCACGGTCATGGTGGAAGAGGGGTGGGGGAGAGATAGGAATTGTCAGAGGGGCTGGAAACTTTTATGAATTGTTTGTAATTTCACTCTCGTGTTTGACTGGCCTGCTGATGATAGGGCGATTGGGGTTTGAATCTCGTTAAGATCTAATGAGGGTGATTTTTTTCCTAAATGGTTCCCCACTCTCCTTCCTCGCAAATACGGGTAGATTACCTCTTAACTTCTTCCTTCCTCATCCTACCCCCATTGGAGAAATTATATGTATAACTTGAACATGTAAGACCAACAAATTTTTATAGAATTATTTCATAACTTTTTCATTATGTTTTGTTTTACATTTAAATATATTACTTGTTTTTGAAAATTAAAATATAAATTACTATTTTGCTGGACAACTCAAGTCTTTGTTTTTTGGTTTTCATGTGGCTTTTTATTAAATCTCAAATAGAACCGAGTTGCTTGTAAAATGTGAAGCAAGTCAATTGAACAAGAATATAATATTTAACTATCAATGTTAGCTGTTAGCAAAACATCACAATACCGTAAAAAAATTGCTTCGGTCATCAGCAATTTCATACAGAGACAATATTGTAACGGAATAAAAACTTGTTTTTACAACTGAATCAATCGCATGAAATATTTACTTTGAAGCGCGCTTGTATTATTTATCACCTAAAATGTTGCAGGCCAAGTTTTTTCAAACTTTTACTTAGAACATTAAAATGGCTGTCAAAACATATTTAAACAAAGGAAAAATTGCATCAAACATTGAAAAGAGGATAGGAGGGCTAGACCTACACACTTGCTGACATGGTCCAGTCTGTGTTTTACTCTCGTCTGCTGATGAAGAAGGGACTGATGTACCCCGAACATTACATAACTATGTGTTTTGTTGTGAACTTTGAAGTGTAGTTTTCTAGTGAGTGGATAAGTCCTGCCCTTCTAGACTCTTTTCAATGTTTGATTTAAAACATATTTAAAGTTCATTATATCATTTTTAAATCTATAATACATGCCCAAAATAAAACTTAATAAAAATCTTTTCACACAAATTTACTACTTGACCATTTAAATGCAAATTAAAGACTTGTCACATTAAAAAAAAATCCCCTCAGGCTGGAAAACTTATTTCCCTCCAATCAGAGCATATTGGTACATGACATGTTGGAGCCGGCTACTGTAACGGCCATTAAGTACAATACTTGATTCGGAATGGGCTGGTGAGCTAAGATTCGGATTCAATTAAAAATTAAATATCTTGGATTCTCCTAGGCTGGTGCGAGTTATTAGAAATGCAATATAAAATGAAGGTAATAGTTAAAAAATTTATTTTTGATTTCCTTCTTGACACTATTAGATTTTCATTTAATAGCCATCAAACCAAATTAGTATAGTTATTTTTTTTATAAGTTCCTACAAGGTTATTAAAATATCAACACAAGCTGATTACAATAATTTTAGGCGTCAATATATTTACAATACACGGGCCCTTTATAATGTATTACACTTTTAAATCACTTATATGATACAAATTTTAGTTTCCATTATTGTAATGGCAACCATTTCTCTAACATGTGCACAAAATGTTTTCCGTCCGAGCCGTTAATTTGCAAATGGAAGTCAGCCCTGTCAATGACGTAACACCGTCACACACATTGTTTGACACCATCTCCTCGGCTTCTGTCCGGTGCATCAAAAAAACACTTCAGAGAAATGATTTGAGTCCTCCCAAGTAGACAATTATGGGTCGACGAGAAGTTGTCGGCTTTAACCCGAGCAACCCCTGCAACCGCAGTGGACGCACTCCACAATGCGACCCTGAAAACAAACCACAGAGTTTTACAATCTCCTACCTGGAGACGTCACCATTCCTGTTTTCAGATTCATATTATTAAAATATAACCTTGATTTTTTCAATTCCAATTCCTCAGCATTCACAGTTTAAAACCTTTCCCGCCTGCTTCGGTGGTCGAATGGTCTAAGGTGTCATTCTCACAGTAGACTAAACTGCCAATGATGAGATCGAGGTTCTAACCCCGGTCGGGTGTATTGAGGGTGGTTTTTCCTAAATTGTTTTCCACTCTCCTTCTATACAGATGCAGGTACACTTCATCTAACTTTAAGCTTCCTTATCCCCAACTCATTAGCGTAATTAGTACATAAGCGTATAACCCGAATAAATAGTAAGACGCGTTGCTAAAAAAAAATCTTTTCCCATGCATCAGCTTTCCTATTAAAATGTTATTTATAAATACTGCACCATAATGTGATTTAAAAACCCTAAAAATTGTGTCTAGTAAGAAGAATACTTAAATGAAACATCCATGTTTTATTTGTCAAGGTCACTAGAACATAAAGCGCATGTTTAGTACATTTACAATCCGCCGGCACTAAAGTGGAACGGCAATAAAACCAATATTTGTCACAAGGAAAAATAACTCGATTCTGACTATTGCCGTTTCGTTCGAATGCCAGAATTTAATAGAATTTGAGAGACAGGTACCGAGGTTACTCGCCCCTGTGGGGTGGTCGAGAACTGCAACCACACTCAAAATGAGCGTCAAGCCAACGATTTCCCACTTTCTCTCTCCACATAAACGTGGATACATTTCTTCAAAAATTCTACCCTGTTCATTTGTAACCCATGATATGAGGAAAGAATAATGCGAGTTAAGAAAATGATCTCTATTTGGCGAGGGTACCCACCTCTTCCAGTTTCCCTTTGGGGACCCTGCAGATGCAATTTGTCCCAAAGTTTGTGTCTCTTGTCTGGATGCAGCGAAGACAGCACAGGTTCTCGTACCCCTGCTTCTTCCACTTTGCGATCAGATTCTTGTCAGCAATGTTCTCTCGCAGACAAAACTCGTACAGCTCTGCAACGCAAATCAATTTACAATGACATGTTTACATGTTACATTTTAGGTATATACCTAAATGTTGACTGTCAGAAGTGACAGCTGCTAAACACATGTTTTTGCAGATCATATGGTTCGGCGTAGGGATACATAATTTGGTCTGGTAACTTTTCAAAGCTGTCAGCACCAAAGAAACCATGGGGCTACTATAGTTAGGCTAGTGGGTTAGGGATGAGGAAGGTTGAATTTTAGAGGAAGTGTACTCACATTTGCATAGAGAGTGAGAAAGAAACCCTTTAGAAAAAATTTACCCTCAATACAACCGAACATGATCGGCAGTCTAGTCTATACAGAGAGTAACGCCTTAGACCATGCGGCCACTGAAGCGAGTAATAATTATCTTCAATAATGGTGAGCTAACAGGTGGATAGTGTGATATGTTTAATGTGTGCATAATCCATATTTTGTTAGTGATCATCTTAATTTTTGTATTGTATATTTATTTGAGAGACCAGGTTTTTTTTAAACAATAAGATAAAATACATATATTGTGTTGAATTTTTTTTAAAATTTAACTTCAATCATGTTTTATGATTGATTGATTGGATTGATTATTTATTTGGTTTACAAAAATGAGCCAAGTGGCTCGTACATATATAAACATCCTAGTATTGGCCTGGATCGAAACCAATTAGTTTTAAACATTTAGGATAGTGAACAAAATTTACAGAAATGTATTAAGTGTCTTCATCCGATCATACAAAATAAATTAGAAGCAGGCTTTAACTACTTATCATTATGATAGCAATAATATATTATATTACAAAAATACATTAGTATGGCCCACATGTGTACATGTATGCAAACACACATCCTAATTTCGTAAACTGATAACAACAGCAAAACTAGTTCAAATCTACACAATTCACAAACAGTAAGTTCCTAGGTGCATTGATCATGTGATATTGATCGATTTTTTTAAAGCCCTGTGGCTCGTACATATAATTTTTATTCCCCTGTGTAGAATTTGGTCTATATTATTTTCCAAAATATATTTCTTAACTTCTCTTCTAAACCTATTTAAGTTTAAGTTTTTATTCTTAATTTATTTTGGTATTTTATTAAAGCTTTTTAAACCCTGCATCTTTATTGAAAAAATACCATTATGTGGTTGTGTTAACTCGGTGCTGGAAAAATTATTTCGACTTCTTGTTTGGTACGTAGCTCCCCCCTTTTCTTCTTCAAATTTCAAATTACTAATAGTTAAATTGTTTGTAAGTTTACATACCATTACCACAGAATAGAAAAAGATGGCTTCCTTTAATTTTAATCCACCCAAGCTTTTAATTGTCTTCATCATTCTTAGTTGAGGGTAGACAAAATAAGTTTCTTAACGCTGCATTTTGGAACCTTATCAGTGGTATCAAATGATTGTTGAAAGTATTCCCCCAGACCACAGACAGATGTGAATGAACCAAAGCAAAATATAGAGGCTTTAGGACGTGCGGGGTAAATTTACATGAAGATTTCTTTAGTACCCCAACTGGAGCTCTAATTTTTTTAGGGACATGTTCTATATGTGGTTGCCAAGAAAGTGTGCTGTGAAGGATCAGCCCAAGATATTTAGCTTCCTTTACTTGTGTCAGCATTTGATCGCCAAAACTTATCTGTGTAGAGTTTATATTTGGTCTTTCTTTACTTCCTGGCGTGGTAACGATAATGCAGTTTGATTTCTGAAGATTTATTCTGAAGGTTTATTGAGTTTTAACCAAGAGTGTAACTATTTTATGTCCGAATGAATATTATCTACTATAATTTTCAAGTTTCTAGTTTTCTTTATTTTTAAAATTTCCTACATTAAGAGGAAAAACTTTTCTGAAAATATATGAACATCACAAGAATCATCTTCATTATATTAGTCAAACCTTGGGATCATTCAGTATATTTCTTAGTGTGTGTACACAGTTAGTACATTGTACTAAATTACTGTCGTCAGCCACATTTAACTCCTAAGATGAGTATCAAGATTTGATTGATGAAGTTTGTTGTCAAGTCATTTAGGGTTTCCTCGTTACTACAAATAAAATGTAAAAGTGAAGTGAATAAAACTAGTAATCTTGCACCAAAAGAGGCATGTGGCTTTTGTGTGTTTTTTTGTACTCCATTTCTGAGAAATATTTTGAAATAAAGTGAAGCTACTAACCCCGACTGATGGCCTTGCGTCTGTAAAACAGGTCATATATGTATCTCGATTTCTGGTGGTGGATCTTGAAAATGGGCCACAGTGCCTCCACTTTCCTCCTACCTTCATGAGGTTCAGTTTCGGCTGAAAACACATCACATGTCATGTTGCCAGTACTGCCACACTCGACTTAACCTAAAAGAAACGCTTAGGTTTTTTTTAAAAGTATTTATTAACAGGTTTAAATAAGCGATAAGCTTCATTTGTATTAGACAACATGTTTAACCATTTGATAGCCAAAATTTTTGAGAATGCACACGAAAGTCGTGTTTGGGACTAATTATAAAATACGAGGCTAACAAAAATTGAAAAGTTACCTTCTCTCATTTTTTGTTCCAATTCTTCCAATGTTGGTTCTATTAGTTCCCATCCTTCTGGTGGTGATTTTTTACTTCTTCTTACCTTTGGCATGATACTAATAATATCTTGTAATTATTATATCGCTCAAGTACGCTTATTGTTTTCATTAAAAGATCAAACGTGTGTATTGCAGTATAGCCAACCTATTTCTTTAAGTTCAAATATTTCTCTAGGGATACTAAATATTCTAATATTATATTAAAATGTGTTTGTCCATAAAATTTAAAAGATAATTAGTTAATTTTGTAAACTCAAAAATAAGAATTTAACTTTGTTGGCATGGAACCGGTCACATACTTTACTAACCGTTACGGCCTTACTCTGAGTTAAAAAAAAGTTCAAATAAATTATAAATGTATAATGATTTAAGTGAATCCTAACGAAGTATTTAACTGTAGGTTATTAAACAAAATTAATCGAATACAAAATAAACACATTTACTTAAATGTATTGTCCACATTTTATATCAAAAACATCTATTGTAAGTTAAGTAGGGTGTAATCTAACCTCGGGTTTGAATCCCAACCAGTCCGGATTCACCTGCATTATATAAATTTGGATAGTTATAAAACGATAATACTTACATTATTAATGCATAGGTTTCATCATTTAGCTATCAAAACATTTTTAGACTTTTTAAAAATTAGTGTATGTTCGAGTTTGATTGGGCCACCGTTTTAATTATTTTAATTCTGTTTGACATTGTATAGATAAAGAGTTGAAGTTGGAATCTAGATTTCATTTGTTTTTAAAGCCTCGCTGTTCGGCCAGTTCTCTTTTTAAATATCACGTTTTTTTATAAGCACTGAGTGCATGTATTGAAGTTTCAATAATATTATTGTGTACGTGTTATTTACCTTAAGAATGAATATTATTGAATAAACTTGTGCATTTGTTATTTGATTATTTGAGTCTTACTCAACAAACTAAAGTGGAACTTTGAAACTATTTTCAAATTCAAATAAGAAGCTAGCAGATTCGTCCCTACGACATTTTACATAATAACATGCATGTACGACGCCATCTACTAGTTTGTGTGTGGAGGATGATTTTTAAAAGGTAGGAATGGTTTTATTAATTAAATTTATCAATTGTACCGTAACGGATTTTTCGGAACACTTCAAAGTGCCATAATTAACGCCCAATATATTGTTTAAATTACATTAGACATGTCATAATTAGTGATGTATTTAAAATGCAACAATGTTAATCTGATCACTCACTTGATTCTACTGCGTTTCATTATTTACTTTAACTACAAAAACTTGTCAAGATTTCAAATTTGTTTACAATATTTTTATGTATAATTTTGTTAGGAAGAAAAGTAGAAGTTAGTTACTAAAGTTACTAAAACACTTTTAATATATTCATATATCAAGTCATAGTATTTGTAACTGTCAAATTTAATAGATTTTATCAACACATATGATAGAATAACACAAATAGTATAGTAAAATGCTATCAATGTTGTCCACAAAGACACATTTTTGAATTTTCTCTATTGTTCTTCCAACCAGCCTATAATAAAGTTTACTAAACTAGTGATAAATATGGCGCCATTCTCATTTTGAGATGACAGGATTTATAGCCTAAGTGATTCAATCTATACTGACTTTTCGGTGACGTGAAGGTCGGCTTCAAATTCAGACTGGATATACTGAGTGTGTTGTTTCCTAACTAGTTTCAGGCTCTCCTCGTAAATTCTGGTGCATTTTCTCTAAATACGACCCAATGCCTACTCCGCCCAGGTGGGTAGTAAGATATAAGGACAAAACAAGCTGCTCTTACTCTTGAGGGGGCGCGAATTTTCTTTCAAACTTCGTCGGTTTTTTCAAAGTTGCGCTGAGTCATATAATTATGTACACAACAGACGTGCAGAACTGTTCACTGCTTGGAATAGTTCTAAGTGACTCATTTCGCTTATTTGTCTAACTACAAAAGTAGTTCAATAGTTTAATCACTCGCTAACTGCAGCTTATAGTTCAGTCGTTCACTAGTTCATGACCTACAGCTTGTAGTTCAGTCGTTCCCCAGTTCATGACCTACACCCTGTAGTTCAGTAGTTCCCCAGTTCATGACCTACAGCTTGTAGTTCAGTAGTTCCCCAGTTCATGACCTACAGCCTGTAGTTCAGATCGTTCACCAGTTCATGACCTACAGCCTGTAGTTCAGTCGTTCATCAGTTCATGACCTACAGCCTGTAGTTCAGTCGTTCACCAGTTCATGACCTACAGCCTGTAGTTCAGTCGTTCACTAGTTCATGACCTACAGCCTGTAGTTCAGTCGTTTACTAGTTCATGACCTACAGCTTGTAGTTCAGTCGTTCACCAGTTCATGACCTACAGCCTGTAGTTCAGTCGTTCACCAGTTTATGACCTACAACCTGTAGTTCAGTCGTTCACCAGTTCATGACCTACAGCCTGTAGTTCAGTCGTTCACTGGTTCATGACCTACAGCCTGTAGTTCAGTCGTTCTCTAGTTCATGACCTACAGCCATGCCTGTGATATCACTGTAGTAGCGGAACATAAGCTCGGCTCTAAATTTCTTAACCTCATAGATCATTTTAAAAGAAATCACTTGATGAAGGTGAACTAGTTCGTCTAGTTGTTTGTTAGCACCGCTTCTTACTACCCGTTCGGGCTATAAGTTACTCTGATGTATTAATCACCCTAATGGCTTTAGGGATGAAGAAGTTTTATATTTAGATTAAGTGTATCCGCATTTACGCGGAAGGAGGGTGTAAACTCAATTTTGTATAACCTCCCCTTCAATGCGCCCAACAGAGATTCGAACCTTAATCTCACCGTCATCGGCGGTTAAGTCTACTGCGATAGTGACGACTTAGACCATGCGGCCACCGAAGTGGTGTTTCGTCTAGTTCACTATGTAAGAATGGTTCAGTTTAAACACGTGAATCTACAAATATCCAGGCCGCGGTCTCACCCATTATTGAAACGCAGTTCTTGGTTTGGGCCTAATGCGGCCGATCAGATGAGACAAGAATACCCACCCCTGACCTCTATAAATACAGACAGAGGCTGTTTGCATTATAAGACGTACTTGCCTTAGCTAGATCTTGTCACCCCTAGAAAACCCCATCACAGTTTCTATTGCCTGTTTTAAATAAAATACCAACTAAGAGGGTGAAATCATCCCCCTCCCTCTTTCATCACAAATAGCCATGGTTAGGGTGAGTCACCACCCTTCTCCCCCCTTCACTGCTTAGCCAACTGCCCCCCAATAAATAAACAACCTTCCATGATCTTGGCGTGGAAACGGTTTGATTGAAAGGATTTCAAATACTCAACGGGGATTGTTCCAATAACAAATATTTCTACTGTCACTTTTTGTTTGTACTACACATTTATTTACGTAATTAATTAAATATCTCCTGGTGGAAATAAAAGTACGTTGGCGGCCCTGTTTCTTCATTTGAAGTGGATCTGACCCTCTGCTTCCTGTTCCAGTCGTAGCGCGGCGCTGCGGTCGTGCGGGCGTATATTTTCTTGTCGTAGTGTTATTGTGTGACGTACTGGTGCGGTTACAATTTGACACCTGGCGCTCTTACGTCACGACAACAATGAGATATTATTGAGAGCTTTGTTGACTGTTCCTTCGGGATAGTCTAGAGAGAATATTGTGAAAACCTAGCCAAAGAAATTAGAATAAACATTTAAACGACTGGTCTGAAATAAGGCCAACCGTTCGTTTTTTAAAACAAGTTGTGTAGTAGCTTAATTCTGTAAGTTAAAACTTAAAGTAATATTGTTTATTATGTTTATGTGTTTAATGAATCATTAAAGCTTTTTAAAATAACGCTTTAAGTGAGGATATCCCGGTCAAAGCATTAATTTTTTTTTCTGTGTTAAATCTTTAATCATAACGGCGACAGTTTTGTTTTTTTAGGTGTATTTTTAATGGACATTTTGCCGATCTAGAACTAAACTGAGCGTCTTGTGCGTCTCCAACAAATGGACTCGTTTCGGCCGTACCTTTGGAGACCTTGGTTCCGTCATGGGGCTGTTGGAAGGACCGGGCTCTATGCCGGTAAGTTTGCGGTCAATGATCTCTTTCTGAAAGGGGGCTCTCAGGTTGAAACGACCTGGTTCCATTTGACGGTTCGAGCCGGGCGATTCTTGTATCGCTGCTGATTGGGGTGGGCGTGGTATTTTGTACAGTCCCTCACACAACTCAGTCTACTACCGTGGCCGGATGGAGGTCATGGGTTGTGATCTCGGTGGTGGTAGAGCTAGGAGAGTGATCAGACACTAATTAAAGCGCCCCATTAAACCTCAGTTGCGTTCTGATAAGGACATTACGTCTAGAAAATGCTTGCATGTTTGTTTGCCGTCAACATTGATAATTATATAATTATTCTTTTATATATTGTGATATTATCTGTCGACCTCGGCGGTCTTGGGGTAAAGTACTCGCCTCAGGACCCAATGTTCGTGGGTTCAAACCTAGCCGAGGTCGATGGATTGTTCTTGAGCTATAAAAATCTGTAGCACAACTTCCTTCTGATGAGAAATAAAGCCGTCGATTGTGGCGTGTGAAAGAACCCTGGGGGTACGTGGAAATACCTTTACTGGTAAAATTGGTAGGCTCTTTCGCGCTCGCTCGTAGAAATTCAGTGTGAAAACTAAAAGGCAGCGAGAACCACCACACTTCTTGAACTCCCCGGGTACATAGGATTCCTACCAGATGGTACAGGCAGCACTAACCAGTCGAAGGGCTGAGTGTATTCCCAGTTTCGGTTGGAGAGAAATCACATGAAACCAACCTTTGAGTTGTTGGTTGAAGTAGAATATAATATCCATCAAGTAGTCCTATTTACTCTTATAAATGTCGGTGACCTGGTGGTCTAGGGGTAAGATGTCAGACTTCTGTGCTGGGGGTCCGGGTTTCAATCCTCGGTCCCGGCACAGATTTATCTGATTGCCAAACTCTTCCTTCACCTCTGACAAGACGTGTATTAATCACAACTTGTGAATATGTGGAATGCCAGGCCTCCACCGTGGTTCGGATCCCACGTTAAACTGTAGGTCCTCCATTTCATCTCACAATCACCCTACCATTACACATTAGCGTAAGTGCGTACAACCCGAACGGGTAGTAAGACGTGGTGATGCTACTACTACTACTACTACTAATAATCTTATAAATGTCGGCTACTATTCTTCGTTCCTGATTCCAACTCTCTCTCCTAAGATTAATGAAGCTGTGTTTTTAGTTCGACCTGAATATTGTGGGCGCAGGCACCTGAGGTATTCTACCTCCAACCCCCCCAACGGTACATTTTAACAAAATGTAATTCCCCCTATTCAGAACAAGCTCCAGTCATCCCAGAGGTATCGGCCGGCTATTTCAGTGGCCTGTGACGTCATGAATCACATGGTTCGGATACCCAGGTAACGAGGGTAAAGGCACCAGTCTCGTCTTGTATGATTCTCCCGGTCGGGTTCTCAGAGGTAGTGTTTCCTCATTAGTTCACCACTCTCTCTCCACGCAAATGCCGGGGACATGTCTATATCTCCTGTAGGGAAGATGTGAGGATAGCCTGGACGGGTGGTAAGACTAAGGGGTTGGACAAAACAACAACGTTCGGACCCAATCGATCCCAAGTAAAGGGGCGTAGCCACCAGGAGAGGCTAGGGGGGGTGCCCCCTCTGAGTCAATATAGGAGGGGGGTGTAGACAAAAATTGATCAAACGTGTCAAGTGTGGCTACTAATAGTAATATTAAGTTGATATTTGGGTGCCTCATTGTCCGAGCGGAGCGAAAGTCCTGTTTTATCTCGACCATTTTGTCTGCCTGCAGTTGTTTGTCCCCGCCGCGGTCACTGCTAATTGCGATTTCTTGGTTCAATTACATTTGATCACTTTAAAAAACTTTGGCCGCATGGTCTAAGGCGTCACACTCGTGTTAGACTGGATTGCCTATGACAGGAAGTTCAAGGTTCGAATCCCGGTCGGGTGTACTGAGAGAGTTTTCCCCCCAAAATGGTCTTCCATGCAAATGCGGATACACTTCCTCTAAATTTGGCCTTTCTCATGCCTACTCGTTAACATAATTAGTACATATGCGAATAACCCGAACGGGTAGTAAGACGCGGTGATAAAAAAGTTTTATTTCTATCTTTCGAGTAATAAACATGTACTAATTAAGTTAATGTGTTAGTGATGAGTAATACGGATTTTTGAGGAAGTGTACCCACATTTGCGGTGAAGGAGAGTGGAAAACCATTTAGAGGAGAAAAACTATCTTCCCCTAACCGGCAGTCAGATGTGACGCCATATACCATTTGACCACCGAAGCTCTGATGTGTTTGTACGTGCTACCCCTGACACGTCTGCAACCCGCCTGTCAACTCGTGCGAGGGGGCGACAGAAAACAGACCGGAAATCGATCCTAAATCATCTCGCGCAGCCCGCAACGCACTCAAGTGGTTTTTAATGGAAGTAATTTTTCAATCCGTTCCCCCTTTCCTTGCCGAGATATAATGTTATAACTGTTGCCCCACCCTCTTCCTGCTTCACAAATCAGCCGGGTGGAGCGCTACTGGACGAGCTTGCGAGGGGTGGAGTGTCTTTGGTTCAAGCACTGGCCGAGTGTCTCTTACTACCCATTCGGGTTGAACGCTTATGTAATAATTGCTTCAATTGCTTAAGGTTAAGAAAGGTTGAATTTAGAGGAAGTGTACCCGTATTTGCGTGGAGAGAGAGAGAGAGAAACCATTTAGAAAAAAACACCATCAATACACGCGACTGGGATTCGAACCCCGAACTGCCCGTCATCATTGCGATAGTAACACAATAGACCATGTGGCCACCGAAGCGGGTCTATATTACTATGAAATTGGCAGCTAAGATCACATGACTTAACGTATGAACACGTGACAGTATATCTAATAACGTTAGGTTATTTCTACGAATATTGGACTGTAGTTGTTGGACCGCACATCTCCGTAGTCGGTAGAATTGTCTGGGCGCGGGGGAGGAGTTGGAGGGGGGGGGCCGAGGAGGTCAACACACCCGGCGCGATGTTCCGGCGGCCCGCGGGCCAGAGCGGGTCGCGATCCTCGACACCAGCACCGCACGATATTCCTATCTCGCAGGCGTTCACCCACAACGGGGGTTACCCGCCATCGGAACACACATTCGAGGGGGGAGGGGGACTATGAACCCGCCGGTACTCGAACCGGGGATGCCCGCAAGATTTGATGATCCTGTCACACGTTTCATTAGCTACGATCACGTTGGTTGGTTTTCCCATCCCTCTTTCCAGGCGAATATTACTCCAGTTCCTATTGTATCAAAAAGAAACACGCACAAACACCTGTACTGTATTGTAAAGTACAAACCTTCGCTACAAAACTTCAACAAAGACTCCGTGGGGATCTGAACTAAGTCCCAACGGAGGGAAATGAAGTTCACGACATCTCGTTAAAATCTGCAGCCGCCTCGGTCAGCGGGAAAGTATCAATTCTGTCTAGGATTGTACTCCCTTTCACCATTCACCTACAACCACCCTTTGTCCCGTCAATAAGAAAGAGAGGGAAGGTAAAGATAAAAGTTCTTGAATATCTGAGGATGTTCTGTTGTGGCCCTATCCAAAGATGACTGTATTTGTTAGAAGAAGGCTCAATATAAAACCTTTTTTCATCAAGCCAGGTCTCATACAGTAGCCCCGTGGCTTCTTTGGTGCTGACTGACAGTTCACAGCTGACTTCTGACAGTCAACAGTTAGGTATATACCTAAACTTTGACTGTCAGAAGTGACAGCTGCTAAACACATGTTTTTGCAGATCATATGGTTCGGCGTAGGGATACATAATTTGGTCTGGTAACTTTTCAAAGCCGTCAGCTGTGAGCTGTCAGTCAGCACCAAAGAAGCCATGGGGCTACTGTAGCTCCGCAAATACGATAAAAAATAGTTGAAAAAGAGCCGTTTGTTTATTTGAGGTATTTAACATGCACTTTCTGAACCGACTGATTATATCACCACATGAGGATTTCTATGAGCGAGAGCGAAAGGAACTACCAATTTTACTAGGAAATGTATTTTCACAAGCTACAACCAACATGGGGCCGACGGCTTTACTTCCCTTCCGAAGGAAGTTGTGCTACTGATTTTTTTATCTCTCAAGAAATAGCCGTCGACCTCGGCTGGATTTGAACCCACGAACACCGGGTCCTGAGGCGAGCACTTTACCCCAAGAACACTGAAGTTGGCGAAAATGAGCTGACGTCACATTTTTTCACACATTTGTTTCTATTAATGAAACTCAAAATAAAAGTTTGTTAAGGAAAAATATTCCTGTTGGAATTTTTCGACTTAATTTTGGTGTGAACCATATTTAAAAAAAAACGCATTTAAAGAATTAAATATTATTTCAGAGCTGATACATTTCTCGATTACAGAGGCGGTCCCCTTAATTAGATATATAATTATCAATTAAAATGTTACGACTAATAACACTTATTGGGGAACACTGTACTATCAGATATGACTGTCTCATTTTCTCGAGGAGTGAATAACACTGCACGCAGACTGACTGAAACAGCCAATCAGAGCCGACCGCTGTGATAAGATCCTGGAGGAATCTGTTGGCGGTACTGACTGAAACAGCCAATCAAGAGCCTACCGCTGTGATAAGATCCTGGAGGAATCTGTTGGCGGTACTGACTGAAACAGCCAATCAGAGCCGACCGCTGTGATGAGATCCTGGAGGAATCTGTTGGCGGTGAACTCCTCTGTTCGGGTGTCGCAGATCCAACTCATGTAGTGCCGCGATTCTCCGACAGGGGCTGCACATATTTAATTAGCGTAGTTAGTAACACACAAATATTGAGATTCCTGCTGGGAATAGTTGAGGTGATTGTTTATCTAGAGATTAACTTTATGAAGAAGAACAGGGGAGGGGGGAATAATAGTAATGATGTATCAAAGCTATTATTTCAGAGCTCCGCCCCCTTCACCCCACCAATTGGTAATTTTTGTGACCATTTTGAATGACGTAGTAAAGGGGGTAAACCTATGGACACTCAACACATCTTCAGTGATCTATATTATAGTTGTTCATTTGTTGACATGTTATTTAACATATTTGCGACCTTAAGAAGATTCTCAAAATGCCCCCCCTCTCCCTCTGGGAGGTGATGCGTTATATTTTAAAAGGAAGTGGTTAGTATAGTAACTTTACAGACTTTGAAAAGTGTCTTCTCCAAAGCGTGTGTGTCTGGTAAAACGTGTTTTAATTAAATTATATTGGTATTATTATTATTATTATTATTAGCACCGCGTCTTACTACCCGTTCGGGTTATACGCACTTACGCTAATGTGTGATGGTAGGGTGATTGTGAGATGAAATGGAGGACCTACATTTTAACGTGGAATCCGAACCACGGTGGAGGCCTGGCATTCCACACATTCACAAGTTGTGATTAATACACGTCTTGTCAGAGGTGAAGGAAGGTTTTTGGTAATCAGATAAATCTGCGCCGGGACCGAGGATTGAACCCCGGACCTCACAGCACAGAAGTCTGACACCTTACCCCTAGACCGCCAGGTCACCAATATTCTAGTATTCATGCGTTTGATACGATGTAACTTACATAAATCTAAGCGAGCAGTTTATTTTATTGGACAAACTAAACCCTGATTTTTATAAGAAGCCCAATTTCGACCAACAATGGTTGAAAGTCACTAAAAATTTGTCAGTCTATAAATAATGTCTTAATTTACTTATTAATTACAAAGGTTCGTCTCAAAATTAACGAACGCTTTCATTAATACTTCCTTATGGATTACTATGGTAAAATTTATCCATACAACATTAATTAAACGAAGTAAGGTTGCAAATCCACAATTTTTACCCGCCATCTTGGTAACATTAGTTTCCAGTTTCCAAATAAAGGGCGGACTTCCTATGAACATAAGACTGTGCGTTGTTTACAAGTTTGACTGTCGTGAATGGTTTGTATAATCTGTGACTTACAGGACATATTGTAAACCAAGCTTAATAATATCCATGTTTGACCGGGATATAACGTCAGGATACAGTGCTAGGTCACAATGCTAGGGTACAATACAAGGATACAATGCTAGGATACCATGCTAGGTCACAATGCTAGGGTACGCACCAATCCGGAGGCGCAACTGACTGTACTGTGCAAGGGCCCCACTATATGTTAGCCAGTGTGTCCCCCGGTGGAAGAGGAGGGGTGTGTGTGAGATAGACAAGAGCAGTAGCACTGCTGCGTGTTGTGGTTACCATGACAACCATCACCCTCCTTCAGTCGTGGTACAGAACTCTCCATAACACCGCTAACCTCGCTATGTTACACTATGGTCATAGTGCAATCACTCAAACCAACTTTAACTTAAAACTGTCATTGAAGACTTAAAATCAATTTAAAAAACCCTGTCTAGCCCCTCCTCCCCCGTCAACCCCCCAACTGGTGCAGGGAGGACTGCTCCCTCACCCCTCCCCGTTCTGACGCCACTGCTTTTAACCAATGTTATCCTGTCTGGCAGCTCTCTACTTGAGGGGCTCTCGAACACTGCTGTCTAGCCTGTTATCCTAGCCGGTGTTCTGTTATAACAGCGGCTGTGTGTTGGACCGCTGGCAGTCCAGCCTGTTATCCTAGCCGGTGTTTTGTTATAACAGCGGCTGTATATCTCGTGTGTTGGACTGCTGGCAGTATAGCCTGTTATCCTAGCCGGTGTTCTGTTATAACAGTGGCTGTGTATCTCGTGTGTTGGACCGCTGGCAGTCCAGCCTGTTATCCTAGCCGGTGTTTTGTTATAACAGCGGCTGTGTATCTCATGTGTTGGGCCGCTGGCAGTCCATCTATCGTGGATGTGGAAATATCTCTCGCCCCAGTACAGTCACCACCAAGAGTTCTGCGACAGGCTCAGTGGATGTGGAAATATCTCTCGCCCCAGTACAGTCACCACCAAGAGTTCTGCGACAGTCTCAGTGGATGTGGAAATATCTCTCGCCCCAGTACAGTCACCCCCAAGAGTTCTGCGACACTCTCAGCTGTCAAGTGTGTGGGTGGCGTGGTCCAAGTGTATCACCTTACATCTCATTCACACACTCTGAGGAGGGCTCACACAAGTATCGGAACAGAAACCAACATCTTTTTAACCGGGTGTCATGTTTTACCTGTGACGTCACGTTAGCGTATTTACGTTTTATTAGCGGAATTTCAACATCGAAATAGAAATCATAAATTTTTAAATACATCTAAAAACTGTCTTAAATCGACACACAAAAATTATATTTCTAGAATCGAGGTGTAAGTTAGTTTTGTAAACGTTTTTAAAATCGTCTTGAACTCGAGCTATTTGATGTTTCCGTGAAAATGGTCAGTAGGAAGCAAATGTCTATCTAGAACAGGAAACCAGGGAAATGTAATTTTTAAAAGGCAAATTAATATTGTCCAGACGCAAATATTAGAGTGAGTGTGTGTGCTTGTCAACGGAAGAGGGGGAGTTTATCGGCAGGTAAACAAGATACCTCGCAGGATAAACTGTTTATTTTAATCCTTCTATATTTCGTACGGTGGCGTCTAAGTGTGATTGTACTTAGTGGCGCCAACTCAAGATGCAACCCGCGTTGCAAAATAGCTTCGGATTCCCTCGGTAGGCAGCGTCATGAATGATTTTACAATATTCTCTCTGTATCTGAGGTTACAGTTGACAAACTTGAAATTCAGGTTTTCTATGGTGAAACACAAAGGAGAACTAGTGCTTTTTAATTCTAAATTTAATATAAAGGGTGGTTTACTGATGATTGATTTTTCAAAATTGTATTTCAAAATTGTATTTCAAACTACAATATACAATTAAAAGACATCTTGTACGAGTGTGTTTATTTTTAAAATGTTGGATGACGTCAGCAAGAACATTTTAGTTACCCGAACCTGTGGTCACGTTGTCTGAGTCGTCATTCTCATTTGGCCCAGTGACGGCGAGGTCGCAGCTCGAATCCCGGTTGGACGCACAGTTGGTGGGATTTTTGGTTTTTTTCCTTCTAAAAAGTTTCCCACTCTTTTTCCACGCGAATGCGTGTGCATTCCCTCGAATATTCTACCTTCCTCATCCCTACCTTGGTAGTAAAAAGCGCTACATATAAAAAATAAACACTCGTGGTAAGCTTATCAATTAAAATCTTGTCCTTGATTAAAAAAGATAACCTGTTTCGGTGGTCAGGTGGTAAAAGGCGTCACGCTCACAATAGACTGGATTGGTAAGGATCCGGAGAGCGGGGTTCGGAACCCAGCCGGGCTTACTGCGGGTTTTTTTCCCACTCTCCCTTTATGAAATTGCGGATGAACCTACTCTTAATTCAACCGGTCCTACATTAGTATATATAAACATACAACCCTAACGCGCAGTAAGTTGCGGTGCTAAAAACCCCTCAAAAGATCAGGGAAACAATTCACCTGCTAGGTTTGTGACTGTTTGTTGTAATTCTGTGTTGGCTCTCATAAATTATTACAATTTTTAATTGATGGAAAGGCTCGCTCGTGACCTAAATAACCAGTGGAATTATTCCTGTGCGAGAGGACCGTAAGTCCACCGCACGTTCCCGAGGAGATACCGTCCCCTTGGCTAAAACAACGGTTCACACTGGTTTTTGTTTGTTTAATAATGTTTTGTTGTGTTCGGAGCTCTGGTTGTCGGGGATGATGGGTGTGTTTATATCATTAGGGACGATACAGCCCCTAGTTAATGACCGGGCTACACCACCCTCCTAACATCCCTTAAACCCTTATGTTAGGGGTGCACAAAGTCGAGTAAGTTTGATTAAATTATCCTCGAATAGTGATTTCTACATAAACATTTATTTTTATAATGCAAAATATAGGTAGGAGGGGTTGGGAGGGGCGCGGGGGAAATCTAACGTGCCTTCTCTGAGCCGACTGATTATATCAGCACACGACCTACAAACTAACTTAATTATTCTAGAACAGACACACAGTCCCTCGCCTATCAATCCATTACTGTCGAGACAGGGGAAAAAAATCATTTTACAAATTAAACACTTTTCGGTCATGCTGGGAAATCGAACCTTAGACTCTTAGTTAAATAGGCAGACACGTTACCAACTGAGCTAAGGTATGACATTATAATTATTAACAACACGTGTTGGGTACTAGTTTTAGATGTTTCCGTGTTTCTGTCCTAGATTAGGCGTGTTTGTAAGTCTTGTTTTGATATGATCATGGGATTTGAAAATTCAAGTTAAATATCCAAACATATTAAAATATTATTTTTACATAAGTCGTAGAATGTAATATCCCAACATAGTTTTTAATTGAACACATAATTGCATACACGCCTCTGGCCTAGTCCCGAGTATGCCCGGGAAGGAAAGGAGTAGTGATTGCCAAATCGGCCACCCCTCCAAATCACTCCAACCTAACCTAACCTAACCTAACCTAACCTAACCAAACCATAAAAAATACGAAGAAAGTCAAGACATAGCCAAATGCCTGAGATCCTTGTCGTATCTTCAGAAGTTGGAGTAGGTAATGGAATATGAATACTGAAATATTGTTTTGTAAATAAAATTGACAATATAACTGATTGTTAAAAAATAAAAATCTAAAAAAAATTACAAAATTCTTTATTAATGAGCAGTAATTAAAAAAGAAACATTCAAACAACCCCCTTCCCCCTTTTCAATCCAGGATGTACGCAATGGTCAGGACACCTTTTAATTAGGCTTCAGAGGAATGCCAGGCCTCCACCGTGGTTCGGATTCCACGTTAAACTCTAGGTCCTCCATTTCATCTCACAATCACCCTACCATTACACATTAGCGTAAGTGCGTATAACCCGAACGGGTAGTAAGACGCGGTGCTAATAATAATAATAATAATAATAATAAGGCTTCAGTCTGTGGCCCAGCATTCAATACAACTTGAACAAGATTGCTCCGCGAAAAACCCTTGGAGCGTTTTTTTGGGGACGAGAAGTGTGTGTATATATTTAAAGTGTACTATTTGTACCGACTGATAATCAGCACACGACCAACAAACTAACACAAACTTAGGACAGACACAGGATCCAATCACATGGCTATTACACCGAGGTAAAAGAAGCTCCAATTTAATCAATTATACATTTATTCGGGCTTGCCGCGAATCTAACCAGGGACTTTTATCTTATAAGGTAGACTCGCCACAGACTGAACCGCGTTGCATGCGGGCTTCCCATGATGCAATTGGATCCTTCAAAGAAACGTTTGATTAAAGCAGTGGAAGCTCGTTCAGAAGAAACCGTGGCAGGCGGAGCTGAGGACGTTTCAAGCTCCAATGCTCTCCAAAGGCTCGGTCCGGGCCAGACGAATCGCGAGATGGTTCTATTTCGCGCTTTACTCGGCTAAAACCGAGCCATCCAATACCAGCCAAGACGTCGCGGCTGTGTTTGTGACGTTTACAGTAGACATTCCTCAAAAATACTCGTCCCAACTCTACCGCGTCTTACTACCCGTCAGGGTTGTACTCTTATGTACTGATTACAATAATGGTTTTAGGGGTGAGGAAGGTTATATTAATAGGAAGTGTACCCGCATTTGCGTAGAGAGTAAAACCATCCTCAGTATACCTGACCGATATTCGAACCTCGATCATCGGCAGCCTAGCCTACTGCAATAGTAGCGTCTTAGACCATGCGACCACTCAAGTGGATTCTACTAAGTTCTTTGTAATTTACCACCACCGGGGGCTTTGTGGGAAAAGGCTTCAGTCTTGTCTTGTCTTGTCTGGTGTGGCTGATAGCTGACGTCAGAGGTCGAGACTCAAATCACGGCCGTGTTATTAAGGCCTGAATGGTTCCCTATTCTTCATCCTCGCATACTGTGGGTACATTTAATATAAATTCTGCACTCCTACTCCCGACTCTGTCAGTGTAAATATAAGAATAGTCCGGTTGGGTGGTATAGAATGTAGGTCGCCATGAGGTGGTATAGAATGTAGGCCACCACGAGGTGGTATAGAATGTAGGTCGCCACGAGGTGGTATAGAATGTAGGTCGCCACGAGGTGGTATAGAATGTAGGTCGCCACGAGGTGGTATAGAATGTAGGCCGCCACGAGGTGGTATAGCACGTAGGCCGCCACGAGGTGGTATAGAACGTAGGCCGCCACGAGGTGGTATAGCACGTAGGCCGCCACGAGGTGGTATAGAATGTAGGCCGCCACGAGGTGGTATAGCACGTAGGCCGCCACGAGGTGGTATAGAATGTAGGCCGCCACGAGGTGGTATAGCACGTAGGCCGCCACGAGGTGGTATAGCACGTAGGCCGCCACGAGGTGGTATAGCACGTAGGCCGCCACGAGGTGGTATAGAATGTAGGTCGCCACTAGGTGGTATAGAATGTAGATCGCCACTAGGTGGTATAGAATGTAAGCCGCCACGAGGTAGTATAGAATGTAGGTCGCGACGAGTTAAGGTGGGGTTGTCGGTAACTTTACTAATGGTATTACCATCTATAGCTGATTCGGGACCTCTATAGCTCTCTCTCAAAGTTACCAACAGCGATTCTTGTATTTTTAACTAAATACCATTCATTCTTATCGAAGAAAAAGAGGTATATGTATAGTATAGATACATTTCCAACCAAAGTAGTATCTCTCTCTCTCTATCATCTGTGTGTGTGTATGTGCGCGTCTTTCCACACACTCTAGAAGCCCCCGGATCACTGGTTCTCAAACTTTGTGCTTGTGTCCCCCCCTCCCCTCCCCTCACATCTACATCTACATTCCCTCGACGTGGTATCATATGAATACAAATATTTGGTTTGTTTGGTTTTTACGTACTTTTATGTAAATGCACCTTTTAACATTTTGTATGGAAATGAAGAAAACATAATTCACATTAGAACACTTTTATTTAAATAAATTCAATAAGTTGAGACCCGCCTCGGTGTCGTAGTTAGCTAACGTGCTAGTCGTGTTGAGCTCGACTGCCGAGGACGGGGAGATCGAGGTTCGATTCTCGGTTGGGTGAACTGGGGGTGGTTTTTCCTAAATGGGTTTCCACTCTCCCTCCACGCAATTGCGGGTTCACTTCCTCTATTCAACCTTCCCAATTCCTAATCCTTTAACGTAATTAGTACTTAAGCGTATAACCCGAACGGGTAGTAAGACGCGGTGCTAAATAGTAGTAATAGTTGTAGTAATAAGTTGAGACATCGGAATATCCCGGAAACGAAGAATTTTAGAAAAAAAAATTGCTTCGAATAAAAGTTTTTGTTTTTGAGGGAGAAAGAAGACAATATTCGTTAGTTTTGATTGGATGGACGTTTTTTAACGTTATTTCAAGGTCAACTCTATTTCTAATGAAGACCAATAATTCTTTAACGGCCATTTACTCCACACAATAAAACTAACAAATTTGGCCAACAACGGTTTTATTTGACATGTTTTTGAAGATATTTTAAATTTAGCCTTTTTTTAATAACAATTTTTATTCAAGAACTTTTTACTATATTTTGTTATCATTTATTACGTTAAATACAATATTATTTACAAAATTACTTTAATTAAATGTTCAAAATGATGACCATTATCATAATACACTTTTAATGTAGTAAAAAGTTCTTGAATGAAAATTGTTAGAAAATAATACAAGTTAAAATATCTTCACGAATTTGATGCCAAATAAAAAATAAATATTTCAACATAAAGATTTTTTTTGTGTAGAATAAAATGTAGTTACAAAATTTATAAGTTCTTATTTAAAAAAACAAAGTTGACCTTGAAATAACCTTGAAGACGTTATCTTTCACCCCCAGGAACAAAAAACTTTTGAATGAGACAATTTTTTTCTAAAATACTTAATTTTCTTGATTTTTTTGATGTCTGACCTTAAATGCCTCACCCGGTATAACTCAACCTAAAATAATAATAGCTCCTCAACATAAAATTAGATCTAGAAGCTTTTTGGAATTCTACACTAGGCCATATTTCAGTTTAGTTTTAGAAGATACCAGAGGGGAATGAAATAAATCTAGAAAGGGGGGAATTTATTCTAGGTGATAGGGTGAGTTTATTCTATTAGGGAGAGGGGAATAAATTCCATGGGGGGTGGGGGGAGTGGCACCCTTGCTTGACTTAGGTTTGTACGTTTTAAAATTTTGTTGTCACGTTTACAAACCAAAAGCAATGTACACAAATTCCTCGCAATGCATTGCGTGGTTACCTCGGGCAAAACTTTTATTAGCTTAAAACATACGGAAAAAAAATCTCATTTTATTTCTTCCATTCCAGGTTTTTTAATAAATTAAAGAAAATCTAATCAAACATTTAAAATTCCAGTTCCTATGTGCACATGTTTGTGTACAGGGGTTTACTAATTTTAAAATGTCAGATCTCTGTACCATGATCCCCCGTGACAGGTCTGGGTGAAGTCACCAGAAGGGCTGACTGTCTTCACCTTGTTCTTGTAAAACCGCAACCGGTGACGGAAACGCAACGGAAACGCAACGGAAACTGGAGTTTCTCTCACAGAGTTTTATACTGTCAACTCGAAAGTGATAGCAACGCGACTGACGAGTGAGGCGGCAACTAGAGTTGCTACAGTCATGACATGCTGTAAACTCGTCATCCAGTTGCCGACGGTATTTTGTTTCGATATAACTAGTATTTCCCAATGATGGTCTCGGAACAGCAAGAAAACATCAAGTTCGTGCAGTTTATTGAAAACTACCCAGCTGATATTGGTTCTCGCCAATATTTGTTATTCTTTTCTCAATACCTGGAATTACCAAATTTAAAAGGAAGTCAAAACTACTTTTACTCTTTCGAAAATCACTACAATATTTGTCCGGATAGTATTCCAATTATTTTTCAGAACGCCACTAACTAATGTTCACATTCATATCATTGTAGGGGTGAACACTATGAAGTCTTTGTAAACGTTTTCACAGCCTTTTCCTCACAACGTATGCTACAACAGCATCCTCCTCCTCCTCCTCTGATGATGATGTGATGATATGATGACGATATGATGACGATATGATGACGATATGATGATATGATGACGATATGACGATATGATGACGATGACGATGATATGATGACGATGACGATGTGATATGACGATATAATGATATGATGACAATGACGGTGACGATATGATATGATGACGATATGATGATATGATGACGATGACGATGTGATGATATGACGATATAATGATATGATGACAATGACGGTGATGATATGATGATATGATGATGACGATGACGATATGATGATATGATGATGTGATGGTATGATGACGATGATGATATGATGACGATGATGATACGATGACGATGACGATATAATGATATGATGACGATGGTGATATGACGATATGATGATATGATATGATGATGACGATGACGATATGATGATATGATGACGATGATGATATGATGATATGACGATATGATGATGTGACGACATGATGATATGACGATATGATGATATGATGATGATATGATGATGATGTGACGATATGATGATACGACGATATGATGATATGATGATGATGATGACGATATGATGATGTGACGACATGATGATATGACGATATGATGATATGATTATGACGATATAATATGACGATATGATGATGATGATGTGACGATATGATGATATGATGTGACGATATGATGATATGATGATGTGACGACGATATGATATGATGATGACGATATGATGATATGATGATATGATATGATGATGACGATATGATGATGACGATGACGATATAATGATATGATAACGATGACGATATGTTGTAAACCAGTCACCCGGGCACTAGCAACTCTATTGAGCAACTCCAGTTGCTCTCTGTATGTACACGGTCTTAGTTGAAGAGAGGGATTAGAGAGGTAGGTTAGGCCATCATCCCAACAAAGACCGTTTCATCTGTGTAATGACGTCATTTTACATCGTGACTAGCCGCCTCTTTATCTTCCTGCGCTCCTGGTCCATTGAAACTGGTCCTGAGACTAATCACGTTAAAATGTACGTACTTTGGAAGTTAAACAGACACGAGGAAACTAGGGAGAGTCATTTAGACAATACTCGCATACCTTGGTAACATTTTACTGTATTATTATTATTATTATTATTATAGACGTATGACTCCATGAAAGTGTTTTTATCTCCACGTCTTACTACCTGTTCAGGTTATACGCATGTATGATAATGACTCTATTGGGGTAGGGATGAAGGATGAAGCATTTTAGAGGTAATCTAACCGTATCTGCATGGAAGGAGAGTGGGAAACCATTTAAGGAAAAAAACACCCCAAGTCAGACCCGACTGTAATTCGAACCCCGAGCTCCCCGTCTTCAGCAGACCAGTATAACACGAGAATGACGCCTTAGACCGTTGGTCCACTGATGCGGGTTATGTAAAAGTAGATCTGGCAGATAAGGTTGTTTCTATTGTGTCGGACTCTAATTGAAACAAGGTGTATGTCCCTGAGCTCTGGGTGTTAGAAGGGTGCTCTTCAAGCAGAGAGGGCTATAACTCGCTGAGACAGCTCCTTGTGACGTCATCAAGGGCACTTCTAGCCGGGGATTAACATTCTCTCAAAGGATCTTTTGAAAATCGATTTATTTGGTGGTCATGTTGCCTAGGGTGTCAGTCTCGCGATATGCTGAATTGCTGGTGAGAAGACGAGGACTCGTTATCGCTTTAGTTTTTCCACGGAGAGGGGTCCTTCATTGAGTCTCACAACCCTACGGGCCATCCAAACCGGACAAGAATTGGAGCATGCGCCTAGAGAGAGGTTGGTAAACCACCCCCCAATTAGTCAGACAGCCAACTCTTGAGAGACATGTTCCTAGCAACCCTTGTTTACCCGCGGGTAAGTGTAGGGGGTTGCGCGGTCTTCTAACTACCCCCCACCCCTTCTAGAGAGAGGGATGTTTGTGTTGGCCTTGTATATCCACTAGTTGGGAATATCTGCCCCATTTTCTGTCAAGGTAAGACTGCTACCTTGCTTGGTTCCACTATGGTGTAGCTTATAAGATAGGGCCATAGTGTAATCAGTCAAGGTAAGACTACTACCTTGCTTGGTTCCACTATGGTGTAGCTTATAAGATAGGGTCATAGTGTAATCAGTCAAGGTAAGACTGCTACCTTGCTTGGTTCCACTATGGTGTAGCTTATAAGATAGTCATAGTGTAATCAGTCAAGGTAAGACTGCTACCTTGCTTGGTTCCACTATGATGTAGCTATAAGATAGGACCATAGTGTAATCAGTCAAGGTAAGACTGCTACCTTGCTTGGTTCCACTAGGGTGTAGCTATAAGATAGGGTCATAGTGTAATCAGTCAAGGTAAGACTGCTACTTTTCAAAGTAAACGCAGTGTACAAAGTTTGTATTATTTGTATTTAACTTGGTGATAATATTTCATTTTTTAAAATCCTGCCTCTTCACTATTGACACTCTAGCTCTGAACCATTTCTACGCCACAAACTATTAGACGGGCAATTCCGGGCGAATGACTGAACACGAGGGCAATTGTCGCCGCAGTTCGCCCAACAGATTACGCAGTCGGTATTTATCGCCCGCTTGTGCGGTGGGCGTAACCCCCCCTCCCCCTTCAATCCTCCGTATGACAGGCCACGAGAATAACAACAACAGCAGCAGCAGCGATCGTAGCGGTCATGTCGTGAACTGGTGTTTCTCCTCGCAATTACTCCGGAACATATTCACACTGCTGAGATATTTGCCGTCACACGATGGCTGTAATGTTCGGCTGCTATGTAAACACCGCCCGGATAAAGAGTTGACGGATGAGTGTGTAGAAACCACAATAGTACAGTCTTTACCGGAAATAGGGGCCTTTTATAACACGAGCGTGTAGTTCGATTCCATAGCAAGACCCTTGCATGGTTAATTAAATGGATTAGACGGTGAAAATGATATTTACTTTAAGGATATAGCCGTGTCAAGAATCATATCTGTAAATTTGATAAATATCTGTTTAGAAAATGCATATGACTTGACGTATGAATACTCAGCTATAACATCTAAACATCAAGTGTGAACGAAATACAACAAACATTTTAGGCTTTAGACACAGGGACAGACAGATAGACAGACAGACGTACAAAGGGACTGACAGACTATACTACGTCCACTGCAAGCTACGAGCAGTTCCTACTAAAACTATATTGCGTTAACGGTTCATACATTTTTATACCGCGTCTTATCACCCGTCCAGGCTATTCGCCATTAATTAAACTAATCGGGTAGGGACGAAGTAGAGCTATAAGAAATGCACCAGGATTTAAATGTAACAATTCCATATGGCCTGGATTCAAGCCCTGACCTACCCATCACTGGTAAACCAGACGAGACTGACGCTTAGTCCAAGTGACCACCGATGCGGGGGGTTGTTTGTACTGAAATGCGATGTCCCTGGAGGTCTCTGGTAGTTTCAACGTGACTGTACCACTCGCCGTTTATTCGGAAATGTTAATAGGAATGCTAATGTTATCCCCGCGTTACAGCGACTCTGCCATGATAAGTTGGTGCCACAGGACCGGGTTCAACCCTCAGTCTGATCAAAACAAGAAACCTCGGGCCATTTGTAGATAAACATAATTTATGGGTGGATAACTATTAGGTGGATGGTTACATACCTCTAGAGTGAGGGGTGGATAACTATTAGGTGGATGATTACATATCTCTAGAGTGAGGGGTGGATAGCTATTAGGTGGATGATTACATATCTCTAGAGTGAGGGGTGGATAGCTATTAGGTGGATGATTACAACCTCTCGGAGGTTTGAATCTTCTTGTTGACCGCTGAAAGTGTTATTTAGTTTTCAAAATTTGCTTTCATCGACGATGTATCCTCATTTTTACTATCATGGTACTTGCTTGCTCACCGGGGACGTAGAAGTCGGGGTTCGAAACCCAGCTGGGCGTACTGAGGTAGAGTTTTTTTCCTTAAATGATTTCTCTTTTTCCCTTCACGCAGATGCTACAACATTTTCTCTGAAAAATGTCTACGTTTCTCATTCCTACCATCATTAATGTGAAAATGTGGTACACAAGGGAAAAAACCACAAATAAAATAACTAAAATCTGGTGAGGATATCCTTTAGCAGAGATAACCTCCACTTCGGTGGTCAAATAGTCCGAGTAGTCATCCTCGCAATAGACTTGACTGCCGATGATAGGGAGCTCAGGGTTAGAACCCCGGTCGGGTGTATTGAGGGAGGTTTTTACTAAATTGATTTACACTCTTCCTAATGCAAATGCGGGTACACCTCTAAATTCAACCTTCCTCCTCTCTATCACATCTAGTAAAATAAAAACAACCAAAGATAAAAGTATGTCTATCCATTTATTCCGCCATTTTCTTGCTAGTTTTTTTGTCCCCGTTCAAACGACGACGAAATCTGCAGCTTCTGAGAAAATACCTCTTTATTCTCTGGAGCTGTAAAAAAACACTCCCCTCCCCCCCCACCAAGGGTACTTGCGGATCATGAACTCCATTTTGATACTTTTTTTTTTTACCAAATGGATTACTCTCCGTTAGATGTCCTATTGTTCTCGCGGAAACAGACGAGTCACGCAAAGTAACAAATGACGGTGCTACAGTTCTACCAACACAGCGGTGCTCCGATTAAATTCCCATCTAGACGGATTTATACGTAATGGCATCCTGTCTTACTACCCGTTATGTACAAACTACGCTGATATTTTTCAGGGATGAGGAAGGTTATATTTAGAAGAAGTGTACACGAATTTGCGTGGAGGGGAAGAGTTGAAAACAATTTTGGGCAAAAAAACACCACCATTACTCCTGACCGAGATTCGAACCCCAATCTCCCCGTCATCGGTGGTCCAGTCTATTTTGCGAGAGTGACGCCTTAGACCATGCTGCCACCGAAGTGGGTTAGAGATTATTGTAGCCGTGAACTTTTTATGACCTCTTAGATTATGATGAATCTTCACGTTCTATATGGATTTTAAATTTGAAAAAAAAAGGGGGGTCTCGAAATTCTATTTGTCCCTGGGGCTACGCCTAAACTGTTTGATGGATTTGGTTCCAACTTTATATTCAGATATTATAAAGGTCCATACATACCATCGGACGTGTTTTTTAAAATTCTAACGCTCGTCTTCAAAGTATGGGTAGTTTACTGATGGCTGTTTTTATTCCACCGTTGCGAGTTAGTCCATGGTCTATTAATGGATCCATGTCACCGGGCCATAGACCGGGGCCGTAGACACAAATTTGAATTGAGCCTCTCGCTCGTTTTAAGGGGGAAAAAAGTCTTTTGGGAAAAAACTTTTCTTTGGTGATGAGAAAAGTTTGTCCATTTAATCACAACTCTGAAGAACAGTTTTTGACAGGCGACGTAAGAAAGGGCACAGCTAGCGCTGGTCATGGGCATAAAACTGCTGAATCAAAGTAAACTTTTGGGCCGTGGGGAAGTTTGCCCAACTTCCTTCTTTTGTCCCGTTCGGTTGAAAATAAAATAACATCTTTTGGTGATTTATTTTTTTCATCCAAGCAAGTCCAACTTTTGATCAGAATCAAGTCAATATTTCATTATTTAGAAAAAAAAAATGTTGAGGCTTATCTTACTAAGACACGCATGGTACGGTCTTTTATTTCCAATATCAGCTAAACTATAGTCCAATCTTCATAAGAAGAACCTTAGCTGACAGCTAGAAAAGTTACTATATCTACTTTACTGTATTCATACGTCAATTTAAGTGATATGAAGTGGTAACCTTTCATAGCTATTATTAATACCTATTAAAAACAATAATAATATAATAAAATATCATTAATACCCTTCTTATGAAAATTGGACAGTAATGTGACAGCATGTCTGAGCCCCGGTGGGATCGAAATTTAACGCAGTTGGTAGAATTTAAATCCCAGCTGCCTATTAAGCGATTGTAAAAAATATATAAATATATATATATATATCCAAACATAAACACTGCGGCCCTGGCGTCTTTCTTATTCGATTAAAGTCTCCTTCTCCTGTGATTGTGTCATACGCAACCCGCCCAACTCATCTGTATGACATATTGCATCTACGGGCGCTGTAGTGTGTGGTTTTGTCGGAGAAGCTAGGAGGTTTTTTTTTTTTGAGAGAGTTTTGTGTTTGCTAAACTAAATAAAATATTGCTTCATTATGTGTTTATTTTAATTTCCTGCACTTGATGATAACAACAGTTGTTGAATATGGCGGACTTTAACAGGAGCCGTTGATATTACCATGGGTAGACGATTAAACTAAACAATGAATTGAAACAATATTGTATTTATTTCGCCCAAAAAAGGGGTTTTGCTATAAAAACTGTAAACATACCGATCTTAACTTGAGTTCGCGTTAAAACCCACCTTAAGATTTTTTTATAATACCACGTCTTATTACCCGTCCTCATATTAATTAATTACACCAATGTTTTAGGGCTAAGGAAGGTAGAATTTAAAGGAAATGCACCCGGATTTCCATGGAGAGAGAGAAAGCAGAAAACAATTTATGAAAAAAACCCAGTACACCCAACCAGTATTCGAACCCCGGTCTCCTCGTCGTAAGCAGTCCAGTCTCTTGCGAGAATGATGCCTTAGACCATGCGGCCACCAAAGCTGGGTCTTAAGAATGTTAATTTATAACGATGTTAGTTTGATTATGTTTGATAACACAAACAACAATATGTTTACGTTCAAGTCGTGAATACTAAAGTTTTATCAATTAACGTGTCAATTAAAACATTATAATTTTAATAATGACTGTAATAAAACTTACGTCGAATACTAATTGTATTATCCCCACCCCGCCTATATCTTGTCAGCTCGTTATAAAAGTAGCACAGTGGATAGAAGAGCCACCACACATTTCCACAACCGACTGCCACGAGAACTCTTAGCCTTTGTCTTCACACTTAATTACTATTCCAATTATTTTTTTGCACCTCCATACCCCACCCCCCACCCCCCGCGACTTGAGACACGACCTTCACTGTGGAGTAGTTTGACAGAGGACATGGAGGAAGAACTGGTTGGCTCAGCTGGTAAAGCTTTGCCGAGACTGGAACTGGAGCCCAACTGTTCCCACTCGACACCCTTAAACTAATATGTGTAGTTGATATATTAGCAGCTTATATCAGTGCACGACTTACAAACTACCCGCTTCGATGGTCGAAAGGACTAAGGCGTCACTCTCGCAATAGACCGGACCGCGTATGACGGAGGAAATCGAGGTTAGGAACACGATCGAGTGAAATTAGAGTAATTTTCCTTGAACGGTTCCACACACTCACTCCATGCAAATATGGTTACCTTTTCTCTGATTTATACCTTACTCATCCTTAACCCGTTAGCGTATTCAAAGATGCTTGAATGTTGGATGGGTTGTAAGACGTGTTGGCATATATATATGTATACACCAGTAAACCCTTGCGAAACTTTCGCACATTCAACCATCCGCTCCCCCCTCCAAAAAAAAATTATTCTTTTGTTGGGTTGTTGAAATTAAATACTCAGCGAAGTATATACACAAAATAGCAAAAAGAGTTTATTTTCGATAGTTTATTACAAAAATATTGTTAGATTTTTCTTTTAACTTAAATTTTAAACAAACAATGTGTTTTAACGTTGACTGAGTATGCTATGTCAGAAGTCGGTAAAAACTCCTATCAACTGATACCTCATTCATCGCCGTAGACTTTGTATTAGTTAATAAAAAAGGGATGTTGACCACATAAATAATATTTAGGATTTTAATCCTTCCAAGACTCTATGAGAGCCTAAAAACTGTTGTTGGCCAGTCTTTCTAACCACCCGACCACAAGGAAGGGCTGTATTGAACGCGCACGCACAATCCTCCATCCCCATTGGATAAAATCTCGCACGTTCGCTGTGTAAAGTGTTTGGTAAGTCGTCCTAAGCTTAACACATGTTACACAAACCTCCTTTTGATACCTCCTCGCACGACCTGTTATCCTGGTAGAGCCTCATTCGTCGTGTCTCTCTATCCCTTCCATTACCCTCATTCATTCATTCGCTCCTTCCTTCTTCATCCATCAGCTTTATTTTATAATCCCGTTAAGATATTCTATCATCAGGATCCTCAAAAATCTCGGTCCTTTTTAGATTATGCTAAGTTTCTCCGCGAGTGCGCAAAGATATAATGGATAAAAAAAAAATAACCCGGTGAATTTCTCTCTCTTTCTCTCTCATCCCATTAAAAACCAGAAATGTGATCACGAAAGAGAATTAGAAATCTCAAATGTAAGAGATCTTTTTTTATATGCAGTGACATTTTTCATTTCAGTGGTTTTTTCCCCCTCCATCAAAACGGTGAACTTCCATAATAATGTTTTTTTTGTCACCATTTTAAAAAAAAATTCAAATACTCTTTTACTTAGGATTCCAGAAATATTACTACTCGTAGAAATTTAAGAGAGAGATTTTATTAGTTTCATCTTTATTCTAATTTTTTTTTACAATGCATGACTAATTACCCACACCGGTGGTTACGCGGTACATGGAGTCAGTCTCGCAATGAACTAGATTATCTCTGAACGTGAGATCACGTTTCGAATCTCGGCTGGGAGTTTGTGAAGTGGTTTTCCACACGTGATTTTTGCACTGTTGTTTTCCCATCCTCTCTCCACGTTAATGCAATTCCTAGTATTCTAAACAACCTTCTTAATCCTTACCTTATTGATAAAGCCGTTAGTAAATAGCTTTGGTGTAAAACGTAATTATAAGAATATTAAATAACGTTTTGATGTTTATGATTAGTAACAAAAAAAAGCTATGCGGAAAAACAGATTATTAAATAAGTGAAATATATTTTCCCACACAAGTAATTTTAAAAGTTGCTGCAGTTATTTAGATTTTGGTTTGAAATACAAAATTATTGGTTCAATCGAATGTTTAATTATTTTTAAAGCTACTTAAATTTTATACGATCTGTTTAAGAAAAAAAACTCCAAGTATTTTTTGTCCTTTCCTCAACCCCCACCCCCGCCCTATCTCTATTAGCGTAAATATGCAAATTGCCGGATGGGCAGTAAGACGCGAAGCGCGTACTTAAGGCGCCGCCTAATTGAAGGGAAATACTTTCACACTGCTTTTTTTTTTATGGTAATATCAGTTCTGGAGCTTACAAACCACTAGAACTATCTTCATTGAGACATTATGTTTGAAAAGTCGTTGAAAATTAGCCACGCTTCAAAACTTAGAATGTAATATTACTTTTATTATTTTAGGGATATTGAATATATTAAAAAATGACACTTAGACACGAGAATCGAACTCGGCAACTTTGGCTTGGCGCGCCTATGTTGTACCACTGAGTTATCTAAGGTTCGATTCCCGTGTCCAGGTGTCATTTTTCAATCTATTTGATTATAATTAAGATAATTATATAGTCATTCATACCCCAAGCTGCGCCTTTCATACATACTTAATTGTATAACGCTTTCTTGCATCCTATGCTGATACCTTTCACCTACATTTCGGTGTGGAGCCCCACCCTTCCCCAGCCACTCTCATTCCTGGTATAAGACACATGGAAGACCCCCCGCCATTCTCATCCCTGGTATAAGACACATGGAAGACCCCCTTCCCCAGCTACTCTCATCCCTGGTATAAGACACATAGAAGACCCTCCAGCCATTCTCATCCCTGGTATAAGACACATGGAAGACCCTCCAGCCACTCTCGTCCCTGGTATAAGCACATGGAAGACCCCCTTCCCCAGCCACTCTCATCCCTGGTATAAGACACATGGAAGACACCCAGCCACTCTCATCCCTGGTATAAGACACATGGAAGACACCCAGCCACTCTCATCCCTGGTATAAGACACATGGAAGACCCCCAGCCACTCTCATCTCTGGTATAAGATACATGGAAGACCCCCTTCCCCAGCCACTCTCATTCCTGGTATAAGACACATGGAAGACACCCAGCCACTCTCATTCCTGGTATAAGACACATGGAAGACACCCAGCCACTCTCATTCCTGGTATAAGACACATGGAAGACCCCCTTCCCCAGCCTCTCTTATCCCTGGTATAAGTCACATGGAAGACACCCAGCCACTCTCATCCCTGGTATAAGACACATGGAAGACACCCAGCCACTCTCATTCCTGGTATAAGACACATGGAAGACCCTCTTCCCCAGCCACTCTCATCCTTGGTATAAGACACATAGAAGACCCTCCAGCCACTCTCATCCCTGCTATAAGACACATGAAAGAGCCACGTAATTTCCAGTCCACTCTCAACGTATCACACATGCATGTTCTTGTCAGTCAACAATAGGACGGGAAATAGCACTCGGATCTGTTACCGACCAAGGTATAAGGACTCTTGTACAAGGTTGCTAACACACATAAACATTTTTATCGTGGGTATCTTATAGCAAGAATTTTAGACTATATTGATAACATTTTACTATATTACTATTGTAACTAGTTTCTAGGCCTGTCTACGCCATGTTGGTTATGGTATTCAACATTACACATGATGGTAAATAGAGCCTCACACTCCACCAACGGGCATAAATGAAATAATAAACTCTTTCACAGAAACATAAAGAAAAGATAAACATCTCTCTCTAGCAAAAGTTTAACAATCATCTCACCCTTTTCAAAGTAACTCAATTAAAAATACAAATTATATCTCAGAAACTGTTGGTTCGATAAAAATATGTTTCAGTTTAAAGATTTTTATTTGAAAATGTTACTACGACTTTACAATGTTAAGTTATTTCGCGTCTCACTCAAATAGTTGCGGAAAAATGATCAAAATTGGAAATGTATGCTTGTATAAAAGTACTTTCAAAGTCATCTTCGTTGGAAAATGAGATAGGCCATTTTGTTTTTAATGCTAAACAGTGCCTGAATACAAATTTTAATCAAAATTGCTAGGGTGGGGTTGGAGAAAATCGATTTCCTCTTTTTTTTGTCCTTCACTTAATTACCCTCAGAAAATCATTACTTGAAAATCCGGCTCCGTTATGTTTTGTCCCGTGGTCCAAGCTCTAAGGGTGAAGTTTCATCTTTCTAGGTCATCCAGGGCCTTGTGGAGGGTGCGGGAAAATACACTTGCAAACATTCGCAAATACTGTCCTATTTGTTAGGAAGGGCTTTATCTGAAAGCTAGAAAAGCTACTAGAGCCACTGTCACGTATTCATACGTAAAGTCATGCAAATGTTGGTACATTTGAACTGAATTTTATCTTTCTTACCTCAAGCTCAGTAGTGTAAATATTCATAGTACCCGGACGGGTGGTAAGACGATTTAAAAACCCGCTTGAATCCACCGGTCCGGCTGAGACCAACTTCTTCCTTCTCATTTTTCTCCCTTTCCCCCTTTAAATTATTTTGTGTGTAATATTTATTTCCTACTGTACTAACACTCAGTATCTATATATCCTGGTTCTCCCAGTCAGTCAGTCCACATGTTACTACCACTCAGTCTATATACCCTGGTTCTCCCGTTCATTAAGTCCACATGATACTACCACTCAGTCTATATACCCTGGATCTCCCAGTCAGTAAGTCCACATGATGCCACCACTAAGTCTATATACCCAGGATCTCCCAGTCAGTCAGTAAGTCCACATGATGCCAGCACTCAGTCTATATACCCTTGTTCTCCCGTTCAGTAAGTCCACATGATGCTACCACTCAATCTATATACCCTGGTTCTCCCAGTCAGTCAGTAAGTCCACATGATGCTACCACTCAGTCTATATACTCTGGTTCTCCCAGTCAGTCAGTAAGTCCACATGATGCCACCACTCAGTCTATATACCCTGGTTCTCCCGTTCAGTAAGTCCACATGATGCCACCACTCAATCTATATACCCTGGTTCTCTCAGTCGTTAAGTCCACATGATGCTACCACTCAATCTATATACCCTGGTTCTCCCAGTCAGTCAGTCCACATGATGCTACCACTCAGTCTATATACCCTGGTTCTCCCAGTCAGTCAGTCAGTCCACATGATGCTACCACTCAGTCTATATACCCTGGTTCTCCCAGTCAGTCAGTCCACATGATGCCACCACTCAGTCTATATACCCTGCTTTCCTACACAGCTTTACAGTCGCTTTTTACCTTTTCTTCGGCAGCTATTGTTCTTTAGTAGCGAGGTTTTTGTGTGAACGTAAAAGCCGTGTTCCGATGAAGGTGTATTTTAGCTTTTGTTCCAACGAGCGCATGACGTTTCCTTGTGTAACGGGTACGACCGATCTAGTACGAGCCTTGCCTAATAGTTCTCTGCTTCTGACGTTTCCTCTCCCACCCCCGAGGGGGTTAAGGAACCTTCCACTAGTCTAGTCTCGTCACAGGGAATAAAGCTCCATGGAGACTGAAGTTGTATTTAAAATACAAATAATTGGTAGAAATATTCTTTGGGAAAGGCAAAAATAGCCCTTAAAAAGGGATTCATTTAAATAAATTAGAAAAAATGACATCTGAACCCGTGACCTTTGGTCGGTTTCCAACCATATTCAATTGAAATATAAATCTAATTTTGTTTGGAGTTTTTGCAGCATCTGATATCAAATAATATTATAAATAATCCAATCTCTTGACGTTATCTATAACAACCAGAACCACAACCCACGACCAATCCGAGGAAAACCTTTAGTAACTATAAAAAAAATAAACATTTCTAGACCCATGTTTATATGACCTTTTCTTGACGTTTGGTCGATGGGAATCATCCCTTGAATAGTTGATACCAATTAAAATACATATTGAATATCTTATATAAAATTTTACAAGCCCATATTCGGTAATAGAAATTACGAGGAATTGGCTGAACAAATTTTGACAAATGACCTCTCGTTTTAAAGGTTTAGATCCCAGGATGTCGGCAAAAATAGTATCCTAAAACTAAAACCCAATTTTCCATGTTTTCCTTGTGTGGGCAGTGGCTCGTTTGAACAATCATTCTTTGTTTACATCTCCATGGAAACACTGATTTGTCTATCATTGTGTATCGCTAAATAAAATATTCCCCTTTGGTTAAACACAAAATTGGGTGGTTCGGAGCAGCTGGGAGAGGGGTGGTTTTATCCTGGAGTGAAGGGGGGAAATATAAGTTTTGATATAAACTAAACCGCCGAAAGCTAAATACTTTGTAAAATGATAGCATTTGACGAGTAAACTTTTAACTAGAAAATTGAGCGAGAGCTTATTAAATGGAACTTTAGCCAATAACGAGCTTAGAATACATTTTAGTGCAATAAT
>CABFWO010004093.1:0-14376 GCA_902155825.1 Timema genevievae
AGCTTAATGACATTGTAAATATTAAAGTTGGGTTGAATCCAATAATGTAAGAAACCCGAATCTTTGATTTACCTTCAGATCATGAATTATAATTTAAATCTTGGAAAAAATTATTAATATAAGAGGAAATAAAAATATAATGGGATAATATAAAATATAAATACTAACTGTAGTGGAACCTGACTAATTAGAACTTCCGTGAATCCAAATCTTCTTTGATTCGAATTTTTCGCCCAGTCTCGTGAATTTTGTATTAAAACAATGTTAAAAAAATCGTGGATGGTTCGAATTTTGTTTTGGTTAGTTCAAACTTTTCGTAAGTTGTAATGTACTGTGCAGTATTGTTTTCCTATTTTTAGTTGCGGCGCCGTGTTGTTCTATTTTTGGAAACGGGAGGCGACGTTGGCATGTGGTCTGTACCCTTTTTTACGCCCCTCCCCCTCCCCCACTCACCAATACGTCTTTGTTTACACGTACAGTTCTGTACTCCGTTAGTCGAGGTCGAACCTCTCGAGCGGCTATGTGCGCTGTTCTTAGTGATTTGGTCGTAGCGATATTCTTGTGATGTGAGAGTTTATTTTGTTTTGTTGTTTAGTTTTTGTTTGGTTTTAGTTTTGTTTAGTACACACTGTACAGTAATATTTGTGTATCGTGATAGTCACTGTCCAAGTTGCAATCCTATAAATCATTAACTTTGGCTGAAAAAGTAGCGATGATGAAGGAAGTGGAAAAAGGAATCCCTTTTAAGAAAACTTATTTAATTCGAATTTCCCTTCAAGTTCGAACTATCCAGGTTCCAATGTAAATGTTAACATTCTTTCTTATCATACATTCACTTTATCATTCAAACATTCGGTTTAAGTGTTACATTATTGGTCTGGGGCCTGGTGGTTGAGTTTAACCTACGATTATAATTGGTTCTGAGCCCCCAATAGGCATTATTAAGGCTCTGAAATAAATTTCACTTGAAAAATAAAAACAAATTTGATATCTTGTCGAATTGTCAACCTTCAAATCTTGTTGAGGATCCGAGGGTGTGAGGTTCCCATCCCTAGAAAATATGTGAGGGGACCGCTGTAGAGGAATGTTGGTGCGGCTCACAAGAAAGGGAAGGGGACCCACAAGCGGCACAACTCTGTTTCTCACTTAGTTTAAGTTAGAAATTATTTCGCTCTTTGTCGGCTGCGAAGGCCAGCTTCTTAAATAACAAAACTATCCAAACGTTGATTTTGTTTCAAAACTATTTCGTATACATGAATCGGCTTCGCTTCAGGTGGATCCCTACCGTGTAATACAGACAGCGCCGGGTTGTGGGGCTGTGACCCGAGTCCACTGAGCTACTCACCTTACAAGAGTACCGAGGCATCTTGAGCAGGAAGAAGCAGGTGTAGCTCTCTGGCAGGAAGTGGTCCGCTGGATTGTACTTGTCCAGAACCTGGAACAGACAATCATTGGTTATTACGACGGCGGGAAGTGGTCCGCGGGATTGTACTTGTCCAGAACCTGGAACAGACAATCATTGGTTAGTACGACGGACAGGAAGTGGTCCGCGGGATTGTACTTGTCCAGAACCTGGAACGGACAATCATTGGTTATTACGACGGCGGGAAGTTATAATACCTGTGGAGGGTATGAGAGAGAAAAGTGGAGGAAACAGAAGATAGGTCAGGGAGGCAAGAAGAAGTGTGAGAAGTGTAATTTGGAGCAAGGATCTGTAGAGGAGTGATCTACACGAGGTTCTGTGTACTAACATCGACACACGCAGAGGAAACATGAGCAGTACTATAGGAGTGACAGGGATAGATAGGAGGAGAAATGAGGGGAGGAATAGTTGAGGAGGAGCAGGTGAAGGACAGGATGGAGTAAGGTGGTACAGCCGAGAAAGGAGACATTGGAGAGGCCCGTGTTCCAAACAGACCTGCAGGGCTATCATGACCATGCGGTGCTAAGTTAGTTGCTACCGCTAGTTATCTTCACTTTCGAGGAAAAGATAGCGTTTGGGTTATTATGACCACCACACTTTGTATCGTCCGCTAGTTCTAGCTTCGACTTTGCTTCTAGCGTCAAAGCACAGAATAAAATCAGTTCGCGTTGACAGTTGGCAATAATTTTCCAAAGAATATTACTATTTAAGAACTTAAGAGGCTAAAAACTAGGTAAATTTATTTCAAGAATGCTGGTATTGATGACTGAATATTATTCATTTATTTTTATTTTCCCAAACAGCTGATTACAATTCACATTATTTGCCAGAAAGATTTAACTTATCTTAATTTAATAAATCTCTTGCATCATTTTGTTTGCCTACGGTTGAAAATGAAAAAATACTAGGCCTACATTATCCAATACACAACATATTTTAGTCAAAGAATTATAATGTGAAATATACATTCAAATAGTAATGTCAGACGAGGAAATAAATTAGTATGAGAAGTTGGCCAGTAAAGAAACAATGTTTTCTGTGATATGTATGTTTTACGACCCAACGCTTTATTCTTCATATATTTGTGTCGATACTGGAAGTGTTGAAGGTGCCAATGACCTGTCTGAATATGCAACAGGAAGTACAAGAATAAAGTCGTCACCTGGAGCACAAAGTCTCGCCCCCGGAAGTCCGCGATGGTGCGCGGGAGTCTGGTGCGTCCCCACACGAACCTGAGGAACAGCGAGCGCTCCTGGTTGGTGAACTCCTCCATGACGTCCCAGAACCACTGGACGAGCGGTGACGACGCTTCCACTCCTGCGACAAGAGACGTTGTACCCGGTACTGATATGGGAGGGAGGTGTTCGATAACTGGCAACGTGCATTTGGGGGTTGATTTCACCACACACACTCGTCTCTCTGAACGGAAACTGGGTTCATTTGTTTAAAATTAGACTGTTCGGTTTGTTTTAGAGGTGAGACCCTCAAATCTCTTGAATCCTTAAGGATGTTTGAGATTTTAAGATTTGAGAAAATATCAGATTAGAGATTCATATCCTTTAAAAAAAAAAGTAGTGTTTAATTTTTCAACTAAATTTTGTTTTATAGCTGTAATACTTCTTATTGGTGGTTCAGAACCAATTACAATTATTATAGGACAAACTCAACAACCAGGCCCCAGAGCAGTAATTTAACATTTAATTGAACGGACTTGTAAAATAGTGGGTTTTATCCAACTCTATTTTGTTTATTTGTGAAACAGCGAGAAGCTTTTAAATATTTAATCCGATTAGCTTCCAGATTTATATTTGATAGAATTCAAACCAAAAATTTAAAATTTTTAGTCCAAAAGTGAAACTTTTGAATACTTTTTAACTGTATAAAATATCTTGTTGTTGCGCGTTTCCCACCCTCTCCAGATGAGTTGCGATAGAATGAAACCTAGGTCAGGGGATTGAGTGGTGACGATCTATTCCCTTCTAGAGGCAGACATTACCTCTTTGTCCAGTGGCAGCAGTGTAAAGTGTGAGCTGTGTTTGTTCCTTTTATCTATTTTTATCCACCTTTACTGTACCTTTTTACAAGTATATGTTTAGCTTTATAAAATAAATTAGTATGTAAATCCATTATTTGAATCGACCACGGAAACTTTACGAATTTTGGAATACTAATAATAATTTTATAATAAAATGTATAGTTCAAAACATTTTTACTAGTGAAACTTTGTAATTGTCGTGGTCGACGCTGCTAAGTTTCACCCACCCTTGTACGTCGCCACGGACTTGAGGAGGGCGAGAGGGATGTCTGGCGAGCCACACACCATAGTCTGCAGTTCGTAACCACTGAACAGGGAGACCAGTGGAACGGGAACAACTCGGGCCATCCCCTCCTTGACGGCCTTCACCTGCTCGTCAAACTCGTGGAGCCTGAGAATATGGTAATCATCATCATCATCATCATAATATCTCTGGCTCAAGCAATCTTTAGAAAACTACTTACTATACAAACTATATTAGAGTTGTGACTATCCCGCCCTCCATATTATCCAGCCTTCAATTATCCTGCCCTCCATATTATCCAGCCTTCAATTATCCCGCCCTCCATATTATCCAGCCTTCAATTATCCTGCCCTCCATATTATCCAGCCTTCAATTATCCAGCTCGATTCTCGGTAATATTAGTGCATTTTAAAATAAACAAACCTGTACATATCCGCTATAAAACATTTACTGAATGTATAATGTAATACATTTGATGCTCTATTTACATTTGTTGTTTTTGTTTTATAGCCGATGTTCCATTTCCAAAATAAAGTACTCTTTAGTAAAGATTTAAAAAATTCATTTCTCGCTTATTTTTTTACTGTCCCCCGGCAATCGGAGAGAGGGCAGATACTATTAAAACAAAGTTTAATGATCTGAGGAAAAAAACAAAATAAAAACTAGGCAAACCCATACTGAAAGTTATTTACAGTCAGATTCTGTATTATCCGGCCCGGAACACCGCCCCTTCAGGCCGGATAACCTCGGCTCTAGTGTATTTCACCTCCGCTTTCCATCTCCCGGACAGCCATCGATTGAAGGGAGCCGTGTTATCGCCGAGTCCTACCTGTAGTTGAGCGCCAGCTTGACGTACTCCAGACGGTTCTCAGGCATGATGCGCCGGTAGCGTGTGGAGAGGGGGACGTCGTTGCCGTACGCCGACGGTGTGGAGAAGGGCATTTCCAGGGTGTGGAACACTTTGTCATCCGGCTCCATGTCCCGGATACAGAGGAGACCTGAGAGGGAGGAATATAATCAGTCATCATTGTCGGGTCAGCGATCGGATCTAATCTAGGACGGACGATGTTGTTTGGGCAAGAATTAAAGGTCAAGTTACTAAGAGTGTGTGATTAGTTTCTCAAGTCGAGAGAATATCGAATCATGGAATCGTGGATACCAACCCTAAGCAAAAGGCTTGAAAACAAACTCAAAATATAAAAAGTGTTCACAATATCGCATCGAGCGTGCCCCGACCTGGTACGTAATCTCGGTCCACCTCGGTGAGGTCGGCAGGCGTCAGCGTCATACCGGCGAGTTGTTTCCACACGGGTTCTGCAAGGTTCAGACTTAGAGGGCTGCCCGTGCGAATGGCTATACCCATGAGGACGCCTGCAACATCAACATCAACATGTCTTCCTGCTGTGGTTAGAAACACTAGTTACAGGTACCAATAAACCAATCCCCAGTCAGGTGAGTTAGTAAGCACAAAGGGATGATTCTACTGGGGAGTGGAGGGGGGTTACCTAATGATGAATCACATATTCAGTACCCATCACAAGACACCGTTAGGATAGTCAAGTCTCGCAGAATACGGTGGGCAGGACATGCAATGCGAACGGGGGAATCTAGAACCAGGTTATAATGGCATCGAAATATCGAAATGTGTGTAAATATGTGTTAGTGCTTTTACTTTTATTTGTGCTCTACCATTTTCCTAATATTCTATCATTTTATTTATTACAAATTGAATGGGAGACTATTACCTTGTTCGGAGTACGGACTGGCAGATTCGATGGGGTGACCTTGATGCAGATGGGAGACTGAATAGAACTAGCTCATGATAAAAATATTATTATTATTATTACTATTATTATTAGCACCGCGTCTTACTACCCGTTTGGGTTATACGCACTTACGCTAATGTGTAACGGTAGGGTGATGGAATGGAGGACCTACAGCTTAACGTGGGATCCGAACCACGGTGGAGGCCTGGCATTCCTCACATTCACAAGTTGTGATTAATACACGATCTTGTCAGAGGTGAAGGAAGGGTTTGGCGATCAGATAAATCTGTGCCGAGACCGAGGATTGAACCCCGGACCACCAGCACAGAAGTCCAACACCTTACCCCTAGACCACCAGGTCACCCTATGATAGATATAGGTGGCGTACTTTTATAAGTGCGTAAATGAACATTCGAGTTCTTAAGGCCATAGAGTAAGTAAGCTACTGTGACTACAACCTAACCTAAATAAACAGGGAAAACTTAAAAGAATGTATTTATTAAGGGCGTCACCTAGATATGAACCCTGGCCATCACAAGAGGGCGGAGGACTCACCCAAGAAACGGAACATGTTGAGGTGCAGCGGAGACTTGGCCATGGGGTTGAGCAAGAAGCAGTCCCTGTTGGTCCCCGCCTCGTCCCTCCCATTGGGGGTCACTATGAGAAGGGGCAGAGCCCCGTTCTGTAACTCCTCGCACATCTCGGTGATGCTCTCGCTGTAACCACCCCCGCAGTCGTCCACGCTCTCTCCTGGGGACACCAACAGTTCACCTTCATTTGTTGCCAAGGACCAGGGTTACCAATGGTTGTTATAAATACTATGATTGAGGAAATCGAATCCTCGAAATCTTAAGGGTACTCAAAAATTCGATTAAATGTCAGACTTGAGAACTGAGAGGACAAAAAATGAGTTTTTTAAATTTTGAACTGTAATTTGTTTTACAATGGTTCAGCCCCAACATAAAGAGGACAATCTAAACAACCAGAACCCAGACCAGTAATTTAACACTCAACTCATTATAAGAATGTTAACATTGATTTAACTCCCTTCGGTGGCCGTGTGGTCTGACGTGATACTCTCGCAGTGGACTAGGCTGACGGTGACGGGGAGAACCAGGTTCGAATCTCGGTCGGGTGTACTGAGGGTGGTTTTCTAATATCCCTCTATGCAAATGCTGGTACACTTAAATCAGATTTCAACCTTCCTCAACCCAATCCCATTCGCATAGTAAATGTATGTGTAAAACTTGAATGTGTTTTTAATCAGCGCGTCTTACTACCCGTTCAATTTGTACGTATGTACTAATTTACTCTAGCGAGTTAGGGATAATGAAGGTTGAATTTAGAGGAAACGTACATGCATTTGTGTTAAGGGAGAGTGGAAAAGCATTTAATCTGAATTAAAAAAAAACCACCTTGAGTACATCCGACCTGGAAGTGAACTTCTACCTCCCCAGCATCGGCAGACCAGTGTAGCACGAGAAGATGTTTTGTCCCTTAAAGCCGAGTAGAGGAGACTTGACTGACCTACGAACTTGACCTTCCACACCCTGTGCGGCAGGAAGAGCGCCTCCTGGGTCAACAGGGACATCTTGCTGACCATCTGACCCAGCACCGACTTGATACCGTCCGGACCGGCCAGTCCCCCCTTACCTCTGGCCCTCTTCACCTGGATCCTGTTCAGTTCGATGACAGGTCCGTGCTGTCGGTCTCGCACCATCGTCGCCTGCACCACCTGCGACACAAAGGCGTGCTAACACATGCTCAGCAAGGCGAGACATTTCTCTTGACAGGAAACCAAAATACCTGATTAATTTAAATGTTAAGAAATGACACCTGGACACAGGAATCGAACCCTGGATCTTAGGCTTAGCACATCAATGCTCTACCCACTGAGCTATCCAGGAGTTGTACCGTGCCCAGGGTCATTCTTCACCCATGTTTTAAGGCAGAGTCTGTGAAGGACGTGTGGAATCATCGGCTACATATGAACGACCAGTAGTATTGTGAGATATCAGATAACACAGCCATCTGCAGCTCTGGAGGGCTGCTATGTTGCCAGATATACAAGATTGTAACTAAAGATAACTTCAATGAACATCAACACAGGGCCCGCTTCGGTGGACACATGGAGGGAAAGTGGGTAAACCACACTCAGTACACCCCGACCAAGATCTGAACCTCAGTCATTGGCCGTCTAGTCTACTGCAAGAGTAGCGCCTTAGACCATGTGGCCACCGAAGCAGGTCAATGGAGACCCTGTCCCCCCCCCCCCCCCCCCNCCCCCCCCCCCCCCCTACTTTGTTACTGTAACGATGTGGATAACTCTAACGGACAGTAAGACCAGGTCATTGTAATGTCTGTGTTTTCCAGACGGATATATGTCTTTTTATTGTGTGTGTCTTATCTTACTCCTTGTTTGATATTCACATGTTCACACTACTGGGTTAGGGAATGTGGAGGGTTGACTTTGTAGGAAATGTACTCGCATTTGTGTGTAAGTAAGAGGCCATTTCAGTACAAAACAGGGCCAGTACAGATTCAAACCCAGATCTTCCCGTCATATTGCGAGCCCCATAAGGGGTGTTCGCTACATCTTGACCCAAAAGCGTGTCCTTTCCCTTCCTAAACGTCGCCTCCTTGGTGGAGGAGACAAGGATGCCTCTCAGAGTGTCCTTTCCCTTCCTAAACGTCGCCTCCTTGGTGGAGGAGACAAGGATGCCTCTCAGAGTGTCCATACCTTCCTAAACGTCGCCTCCTTGGTGGAGGAGACAAGGATGCCTCTCAAAGTATCCAGACTCCCCTCACCCTCCACGGGGAACATGGCCGTCACAGGGCAGAACAGCTCCGAGAAGTGGTGCAGAAGCACCAGTCTGTTGCGCAACACCACGAGAGGCATGTCCCTCACGAGGTCGTACTCCAGCGGGGCCCCGGGGGGGAGGCGCGTGGCCGAGACGGGCTTGGTGGTGCTCCAGGCTAGCGTGTGGGCCGAGCCGCAGGCCACGTGGCTGATCTTCTTGGCCTGGGGGACAGGTCGTGTTCAAATATTAATTATATTTAGTAGAGATGTCGAAATCGAGCTCAAGTTTGTTGATTCAAGTTGATCATCGGCTCGAGGAGGTGAGCTCGGGTTGAATAAATATACAGTTTGAAACTTAATTATGGAAATAAAAATTAATTTTACATATTAAAAATTATTATTATTACTATTTTACTTACTGTTCAAGTTATAAGAAAGTGTACTAGGCTGTATTTTTCACATTTGCGTGAAAAACCATTATTTCACTACACTCGACCGGGACTCAAACCCCAATTTCTCCGTCGGTGACAGTCTAGTCCAAAACGAGAGTGACGCCTTAGACCATGCGGCCACCGAAGTTAGGTTAGAGGTTATTTTAAAGCTTGTGAAATTTCTGGGTGAAAAGTTAATGTTAATGTCATTGAAAGTGCTCAGGACAGAAAACAAGAGGCTGTAGTCGAGTTCTGCGGTGGTGGGGAACTTAGAAACAGATGCAGGGGGGAGGAACGAGAGAAAGAAGAAACTGTGAGACAAAAGAAAGTAGTAAAGGAGAGTAAAGAGTAAATGAGATTTTTAAAAAATGGAGAAAGAATGCAGAACAATTTTTAAGGAAATAAGAAACTGTTCGAACTTAGCTCAGTCGGTAGCATGTCTGTCTACTGATCTAAGGGTCCCGGGTTCGATTCCCTAGCATGGCGGGAAATCGGTCATTGATGAAAATATAGGTTTACCCTTTCACATTGATGAATTAACGGTCCAGGGGATTGGATGTTGTGCCTGTCCTAGTCTTAAGTTGTATTATAAGGCCTATGAAGTTATGACAGACCTAGCCAGCCGGTAGTGGAAAATATATGGCTTGGATAAAAAACTGACCACAGGCTGGAAACAATCGTGGATGTCCTGGAAGTGTGCAAGGAGAACGAGACAAGACCTGTGACGTTCAGAACGGACCTGGTGAGATGAACTCGGATGAAAATGGCATAAGAGAATGATGGAGAGACTCAATCTTATGGCAACGTGGTGTCTACTCAACTTGACCAATGAAATTACAGACTTTTCCTCTGATCATTTCCTAAAATTCCCCCGACTCAAAAAGTATGTCGAACACTTCTACCCTTCTCCCACCCCCATCCCCTTCTCCACTACCCCTTCCACCCCTGTTTTTTTAATTAATATTTTTTTATGAATAATAATGAGTTTTTAAAATATAAATAACCGTGTTTTTTTTAATTTCTATTAACATAGTCTACAAGGAATTAGAAAAATTATAAAATATATTACACAGCTACAAACAAAAAAAAGACAGTTTGAATCACATTGTAATTTACCGTTTTAGTGATCATCATATTTATATTTTGAGTTAAACAACATTTTCCCGGGTTTGTTTTTGTAATTCACAAAATTCCCAACTTATTACCGTTTTTCCCCGAACACTTTGAATTCCCGGCTAATTTTCATTTTCCCGGATGATAGACACCTTGGGAAAATACATAAAGAAAGTAAAAGAAAATAGTGAAAATGTTAGTAGCTGTCAAAGCCGAATCCAAGTTCCCCCCCTCTCCTCCCCTAGTAACTACTGACCTGTAGAGCCACCACGAGCCTGGGTCTCTGGATGGCATTGGTGGTGCCGTCCCCGAGCTTTCACCCCCTCTCCTCTTCTAGTATCTACTGACCTGTAGAGCCACCACGAGCCTGGGTCTCTGGATGGCGTTGGTGGTGCCGTCTCCGAGCTGCCCCTCGTCGTTGTCCCCCCAGGTGTACACCTCGCCCTGGTCGCTGCACGCCACGCAGTGTAGGGAACCTGACAAGAACAACACCGACCCGGGGGGGTCCTGAGTTAGCTCTCCGACAGAGACACCTCGGTCCGTAAGTCTGTATCAGAGTTGGGCCGGATCCAATATTTTATGGATCTCCAATTTACCTTCAAATCCTGAATCTTAAATCTAGGGGTGTACCGGTGCAGATACAGATGAATCGTTATCAGGCGGTTATAAGTGCATCGGTAATTAATCGTGATTGGTGATTATTATGTCAATTAATCTTTTTTTAAAAGTAGTATTTATATCAAAATTTTCTAGTTAGGAATTTAGTGATTAAAATTCGCAATAAAAACACTTGTATACATAATGTATCTGGGTTGAGGGCTTTGGAAAGATTGCAGAACCAGATAAGAAATATAAGTTCATACCGTTGATAAAACTAACAGTCTAGTTCCAACTTTCGCCGGCTATACATAAAATATCTTTTTGTATTAATTACATCAATTGTTATCATTCTCTTAGGCATATTTCCCAATAGTTTTTAATAAATAATCGGTATATTATTATTTAGAACCGCGTCTTACTACCCATTCGGGTTATACGCTTAAGTACTAATTACACTAATGGATTAGGAATTGGGAAGGTATGAATTTAGAGGAAGTGAACCCGCATTTGCGTGGAGGTAGAGTGGAAAACCATTTAGGAAAACACCACCCCCAGTTCACCCGACCGAGATTCAAACCTCGATCTCCCCGTCCTCGGCAGTCGAGCTAAGCACAACTAGCGCGTTAGCCAACTATGCCACCGAGGCGGGTATAATCGGTATAAATAATCGTAGCATGAACAATTATTCTAAACAATCGGTATCGGTTATCGATTTTACTGAATCGGTACACCACTACTTAAATGCAAATCTGAATCGTGAAAAAATTGTGAACATAAAGAGGAATTACAAATATAAAAGAGACCGAACGGAACATGGGTTCTAAGAAAATAAAAACTACGGTTCATACTTACACTGCTGCCACTGGACAAAGAGGTAATGGCCGCCTCTTGAAGAAAATATAAATGACAAACAAAGGGTTTGAAATTTCGAGTGTAGTTAGAATATTTATAAAGAGATTGGGGGTTTCCAATTGAACCAGACTGTAGCTAAGGTTGGATTTAGAACCGTGACCTTGAAGCTTTGCTAGAGGTTTATTGTTCCCTTTGCTGCCTGGCCAGGTATATGTATACCTGTAGCAATGCAGATTATCTTCTTCCCCTGAAGTGCCGCAACCTTGCGTGGTCTCCTCACGTGGTCATCGGTACCGTGACCCAACCGGTGGTAGTCACCTTTACCCCTACACAAAGTCCAGTACATACCATTATCAAACCAGTGGTTGTGTGTGCCGCGACCAGTCAACCGGGGAGTTTGCTCGAGTTCCTTTTGTTATTGTTATTTTAGAGTTGGGTCAAATCCCCTAGTTTGCAAATTCAAAGCGTTGAAAAAAAAATTATGAACAGTCAGAAAGATAATCAAACATCTTAGCTCAGTCGGTAGCGTGTCTGTCTGTCTGTCTGTCTACTGAGCTAAAGTTGCCGGGTATAATTCACGGCGTGGCCGAGAAATGTATCATTGGTGAAATGTGGGTTTACCCTTTAACAGTGATAAATTAACGGACGGGGGACTGGATGTTGTGCCTGTCCTAGTCTTCTCGAATAAAAAACTGACACAAGCTGGAAACAGTGATTGATGTAAAAAAAAGTAGGAAATATTAATTAAATGTTAAATTACTGGTCTGGGGTCTAGTCGTTAAGTCTGTTTGTAATTTTACTGTTTGAATCACCAATAAGTAATATTAGAGCTCTAATACAAAATACAATTAAAAATCTTAAAAATAAATACTTTTTTTTTAATCTCGGACCTGATATTTTCTTTGCTCATCAAATCTCGAATATCTAAGAGATTCAAGGGTTGAGGGTTTTATCATTCAAGGGTTTGAGAAATAAAAGATTCCATTCAGACTTTTTTTTTTTTTTTCCAAAAGTGAGCAAACTATCGAGAATACTGACCAGGTGTAGACGCTCCCCGAGCGGGTGAGCGCGACGGAGAACTGCGAACCGCACTCCACCTTGATGACACCCAGACCTGCTAGCGACTCAATCTTCATGGGGACCTGAACAGGTGCAAATAAATGTATGACCCCCCCATCCTTACACCACAGGTGCTGTTTTATTGTTATGACAGACAGATGAGTAATGTTACAATTACCGAGTGTCATTCAATTACTACTTTTGTTATGTATCATTCGTTACACTATGGCTCTATGTAATGGTGGTGGAATGGTCTAAGGCGCTAGGTACTCTCCCAGTAGACTAGACTGCTGATGGCGATGAGATTGAGTTTTGAATCCCATCAGAGTGTACTGTGAGTGGTTTTTAACAAAATGGTTTACCCCTCTTTCTCTATGCAAATGTAGGCACACTTCCTCTAAATATGACCTTCTTGAACCTTAAAACCATTAGTAAAGACCCAAACAGGTAGTAAGACGCGATACTAGGAAGAAAAACAAAAGCTGTACCAAACTTAAATTAAATTGTTTAATGTGTTCAAAAGTTATCGTGAGACATATCCACCACAGACGGACAGGTGCGAATCGGTTGAGTTAAAACTGAGAACTCGCTTCACTCGGTCAATAAATCAAACCACGTGATTAGGTTTTTATTTGTTTTCACACTCTTGACAATATTTGCTAGTTATTCTATACAAGGAGCCAAAGATACTCGAGCCCGGGAGTGGAAATTTCCCACCTCAACCGGTTTTATCCTCCCATTTGTCACCTAAGCAAGGGGGACGCCCTGTGGGCCACTGTTTGCCCATGTTTGCCCATCCCTGAGGGCAATCCTGTATACCATAGTAGTACAATGCAGGTTAATCTTGATAACTTACAAGGTAGACATAGTGTACTTAACAACAGAAAATGAAAAATACTTATTTATTATTATTAGCACCGCGTCTTACTACCCGTTCGGGTTATATGCACGTACGCTAATGTGTAATGGTAGGGCGATTGTGAGATGAAATGGAGGACCTACAGATTAACGTGGGATCCGAACCACGGTGGAGGCCTGGGTATTCCACACATTCACAAGTTGTGATTAATACACGTCTTGTCAGAGGTGAAGGAAGGGTTTGGCAATCAGATAAATCTGTGTCGGGACCGAGGATTGAACCTCGGACCCCCAGCACGGAAGTCTGACACCTTACCCCTAGACCACCAGGTCACCAACTACGCTAATGATTTTAGGGATTATTAAGATTATATTTAAGGAAGTGTATCCACATTTACTTGGAGGGGGAGTGGAATACCATTTTGGAAAAACCACCCTCGATACACCCGCCCGAGTTTCGAACCTCGATCTACCCATCATCGGCAGTCTAGTCTACTGCGAGAGTAGCGCGTTATGCCACCGGAGCGGGTAGTTTATAATTGCTGTCAACATTTTTAATGGGAAAGTTTCATAAATGTCAACACAAAAGTTAATTTGATAAAATAATCAAAATGAAAGTTTTTGAATCACCCTAAATATAAGTATAATAGTGTCATGGTGTTGTTCGAGAAGGACTGGTACTCGGGTGAACCGCTGGTTGGGCTTACCTTGCAGCCATCCGAGCCCCCGCGGCCCAACTTGCCGTAATCTCCATCCCCCCAGGACCAGACATTGTCGTCGTCCGTGATGCAGAGCGTCTGAGCGTCCCCGCTACCGCAAGCTATGTCCATCACGCGCGAGCCTAGCAGCGCTTCCACCTGCTCCGAACAACAAACACAGAATTTGGCTCAACTTTGGCAACTCCAAGCCATTATCGGCTATATTTCTTAAAAAATAATAAAGGTTTCTTTTTTCCTAAGGATGGGTAAAATCCTAGAATCTTTAAAAATGTGCAATTTCGGTTAACGTAAAGATAATTAAAATTTAATTTAAAAAAAAGTTTTAGGATGGATGCTATTTAAATAATAATAATAATAATAATAATGATAATAATAATAAACTAATAATAATAATAATAATAATAATAATAATATTAATAATATTAATAATATTAATAATATTAATAATATTAATAATATTAATAATATTAATAATA
>CABFWO010004093.1:14789-25055 GCA_902155825.1 Timema genevievae
CCCCCCCCAGTTCACCCGACCGAGATTCGAACCTCGCTCTCCCTGTCCTCGGCAGTCGAGCTAAACACGACTAGCGCCTTAGCCAAGTACGACACCGAGGCTGGTTGCTATTTAAAGATATTGTTTTGTTTGTGATGTTTATTACATCACTAACAATAAAGAGAACACTTTTTATTAAATTAATTATATTAATACAATTGTTATTCTCTCAACTTCACAAGTTTATATAATTCCTTTTACCAAATTGCTTAAAATTTTTTATTATTGCAACTGAGAAAACTTTTTTTTAGATTTTTACCAATCTCGAATCCTCTAATATCCTTAAGGATTTGAGGACCCTATCCCTGATATTAAGTGACCAGTGCCACTGGATACCCACCAGTTTGGGTTTGAGCTGGTCCTCAGAGTCTCCGTGCCCCAGCCGGCCGTACCTGCCCTTGCCCCAGGTGTACACCTCCCTCTTGGCTGTGATGGCCGCGGAGTGGGCCCCGCCGCACGCTATGTCCACTATCTCCTTGCCCTTAAGCATCTCCACGAGACGCGGCCGCTCGCAGGAACTGGGGGACAGTCACCACTTTGGATGATGAGAGCAACTCGGAAATTTGAGTAATAGTAGTCCTTCAAAATAGACTCGAAATAATTTTCTAAAAAACTCTTAAAAAATTTGAGTACCCCGAAACGTTTGATTCAGTCTTGATAATTTCTTAGATTTATTAAAGTGTGAGTGGATTTTAAGAATATATTTCTTATCACAAAGAGTCACTGAATATTTCTATTTTTACCGATTAAAAAAAAATATTGCTCTTACATCACTATTAAATTTAGTTAAAATTTCAAATTTTTGTGATCATAATATTTTCTTCTGCAAAAGATACTCTTTGTTAAAAACATCACTCCTTGAGGTATTTATTATATTTGTAAGAAGGTCCAGGAAAGGTGGATAGAAACAGATAAAAGGAACAAACACAGTTCACACTTTACACTGCTACCACTGGACAAAGAGGTAATGTAATGGTTACCTCTTGAAGAAAATCTATTCTTACCGGCCAGTCCCTCAACCTAGGTTTTATTATATCGGAACTCCTCAGGAGGGGGAGTGTGAAACGTGTAACACAACTTCCTAAAAGATGAAACCATTAACCTCTTTGTCCAGTGGTAGCAGTGTAAAGTGTGAACTGTGTTTGTTCCTTTTATCTGTTTCTACCCACCTTTCCTGTAACTTCTTACAAAAATAACAAAATACCTCAAGAAGTAAAAAGAGGTTTTCCTTGTAGAAATATATTTACTAGAATTTGAAAGCTAAGAATCAAGTTATCCAAAATTTAAATTGAAAAATGACACCTCGACACACAGGAATATAGCCCCGGCACTTTTGGCTTAGTGGATGATCTTACCACTCGGCTATCAAGGAGTCGTCCTGCGACAAACCACAGACAAGGCCTACCTACTACGCACCGGACCCAGTTCAAAACGGCTCCGCTCATCGGGAAGCGCACGAGTTCATCAACGTGCACTCCCAAGTGAAATCGTTTTCAAGCTGATTTTTTTTTTAAACTGTTCACTTTAAAGATAGTTTGACTAAGAGAAGAGACAAAAATGTACTTCTAGTGTGAATCAGCTCGCTTTCAAAGAACTAGGTTAAGGTAGCGGCCCAACCTCCTTTTTGTGTTGTGTTCAAGCGAATGTTTGTGAATTGTCAGTTTGTAAACAATGTTCAAATATTGTCGGGTGTGGAGTATAGTGAATAGGAGAACAACTAGGAGATAGTGACTACTAAGGATGGGGGAGATAGCAGATACGACCACCATCCTTGGAGACCTGCTCTCCGAATTGTAGCCTTTACAAAGAACATGTTTGAATGACAGTTGTATAACTTGTGTCGCTATCGTCGAGGACTGCAACTAGCACTGCCCAGTGTCCAAGGACTCAACTCAAGGAGTGCAGAGGAACTCCCGTAAGAATGAGTGTCTGTTGCGTACCTTGTTTGTGGTTATTCATGCTTATTTTAAGTAGAGCCGGCTCAAATCAATTATTTTACAAATCCAGATCTCCAATTTACCTTCGTATCCCAATCTTGTAAACTATTATGAACCTCAGAGGAAATATAAATATAATATAATGATATAAAATAGAAATGGTAATTAAAGGTTAACATTCTTTCTTATAATCCATTCATTATAACATTCATACATTGAGTTAAGTGTTAAATTACTGCTCTGGGGTCTGGTTGTTTGAGTCCATACTATAATAATAATTGGAGCTTTAAAATAAATTTCTCTTGAAAAATTGAAAAAAAAAAGTTTTTTATAAAGGAAATGAGTCTCTAATATGAAATTTCCTTGAATCCTTAAATCTCGAATATGCTTAAGGATTATAAGTTCCATCCTTAATTTTAAGGCAGAGTCTGTGATGGACGGGTGGAAATCATCAACTATATCTAAGGGTCAGTTTCATAGTCAGATTTAGTACACCTCGAGTGCGGCGCTATACTAAATACAAGACGTCACCTACCTGAAATTGAATGGAATGGGCCAGTTTCATATACGGAACTGGCCCATTCCATTTTGGTCTAGGTAGGTGTCGTCCTGTATTTAGTATAGCACCGCACTTGAGGAGTACTAAATCTGACTATGAAACTGACCCTAAGTGATCAATTAGGATCACGAGCTATCAGATAACGCAGCCATCTTCGACTCGGGAAGGCTTCATGTTGTCATTGGTACAATGACGACTGTACAATGACAATTGTACAACTCCTGGATAGCTCAGTGGTCAGAGCAGTGGCGTACAAAGCCAATATGTGCCGGGTTCGATTCTCGTGTCCGTGTGTCATTTTAAAATCATAGACTATGATATTTAGACGCGGCTATAGCCGTAACTAACAAATATAATAGCTTGGTTATTTAATCCATCATTATTTTTACTATTTTCAAAATGAGTCGCAGAGAATGTTACCTCCTGCTCCCGTGTCCTAGTTTCCCGTCGTCCCCCTCCCCCCACGAGTACACCTCTCCCTCCGCCGTGAGCGCCAGGCAGTGTTTCCCCCCCGAGTTCACCGCAACCTGCAACAACAGTATCACACAGGTAAGTGGCGACCATTCCTCCTGACGCAAACAGTTTCTACTCTAGTATCACTCGGGTATTTAAGTTTACCTTCTTGATGCAGATATGTTGGATGGACTCTATGAGAGTTGGCATCATGACGGAGTCGGTACCGCCAATACCAAGGCGTCCCCCGGCGCCGTAGCCTGGTAAAAACCGACAAACACCAGAGTGTAAATACAAGGTTCGTTAAGTTAAAGGCGAGCTAAACACACTTGTTTGATTCAAAGCAGAGCCGAAAAGAATATCTCAAATATAGTAACGTGTGAAAAGGAGAAGTCGCAAAGGTCCTGGCGGCGCATTCCAACAAATATATTTTTTTAAATGTATAAATACAATATAAATATTGGATCTAACATTAGGGCTGTGTGAATTTCACTCGTTCAATTCAAAGTGAAGAGGAATAAAATAATATGGACTATGAACCGAAGCTGAATTGAAGTTTGAATATTTAAAAAAAGTTTAATGATCAATAAAAAATAGTATACGTTGCATAACTATGTAAATTTAAGTAAAAAAAAATTAAATTTACAAAATGTTATATATCAAACATAATTAATATATTTCATCTTAAAATGATGGATTAAGTTATTGTCACTGAATGTAATTATTTATTTCTGCACAAACACTAATTTGCGATGGAAATAAATAGCGGAAAATAAGAAGAAAAAAAAACCTAATTTGTGTGATTTAACTAGGGATATGAAAAAAGGTATCGATACTTTACTATTATCGATATTTTCTTTTCGATACTAGTATGTTTTTACTCAGTACCATTTTTCCGATACTTTTACTGATATTAGTACTCACACTCCTGTATCGAAATAAACAACATTTTTGCTACCTTCACTCATGTTGGGATTATATTTTTACCAGGGAGGGCTGTGGAGGAAGAACAAATGACAATGTTTTGATTCTCACTCATTTTCTGCAACTCTCGCATTTAATCTCTTGTAGCTCTATCATAATTCAGCAGTTCTTTCATATTTGTTTATCAATACATCCTGATGCCTGACCAATCGATGGGTGACCAGTCTATCAATGAGCATGATCATCACAAACTAAACAAAACAAGCTTTTGTAGAATGCAATGAACTCAGCCAAATAATGGGTGCTCCAGCAAGCAAAAGAAGCAGAAAAGTATTATGCACATTGTTTAAGCAGAAGAAGCATAGCAAGGCGGCCATTCTTCTATCGTTCGTCAAAAGTAATAATCTATATTGATAAAGAGTTTATAAATGGCCAATGTGGTTTAAAAAAAAAATGGCACCTCCCAGAAGTGAATTATGGAAAAAAAAAATTTTAAAGTTGGCTAGCGAAAAAAGCATCTTGTAAAATTTTTTTTTAGATTATTAAAAACCATGAATAATTTTTCAGTGTTTAGATAAATATGAAAAATATAATTATGATGCAAAAGTTGAAATTATTATTACTCGATAAGAAAAAATATGTTTCCAGGTTAAAATTTCGATCCCGATACTTATTGTTATTGATACTTTCGTTTCTATACCATATTCCTAGTTTTAACTTTAAATCATTTTTTTTTACGAAACTTCATTAATGTTGAATCCAGGATTTTTAATTTCGAAGCGAACAAATATTCAAAGAGAAGTCAAAGTTTTTTAAGCTCCGCACAGCCTTATCTAATATTAAGAAGACATTTTAGAAAAAAGATTAAGGTATCTAACAAAATAATCATTTTCATGGTTTTCAGACATCTGGTTTCACTTTGCCGGCGTATCACTTTCATATTTAGTTAAAAGAGTTCTCATAAATATTAAGAGGAAAGTAAGAATACAGTCCATGCTTTACACTGCCGTCACTGGACAGAAAGGTAATGGCTGCATCAATCGTTACTAGCCAATATCTCAACCCGCCCATCTCCTGTGTTTTGTCCTTTATCTAAGTGTCCTTTTATTATTATTATCAATTTTCTTTATTCTCCCTTTTGTGTTTTTTGGTTTCCTCGTTTAGGAAGTTGTGTTGCGCGTCTCACTCTCCCTCCTTATGAGTTGCGATAGAATGAAACCTAGGTGGGGGATTGGGCGGTAACGATGGATTTTCTTCAAGAGGTAAACATTACCTCTTTGTCCAGTGTCAGCAGTGTAAAATGTGAACCGCGTTTGTTCCTGGACCTTCTTACGAATATAGCTGATCAAGGTAATTTTGGTAACAATCAAATATGACTCAAAATTACTTAATATATTTACGGGGTTAGAAGATCTAAAGATCGACTTTTAATGATGACAAGAGTTTTCTTACACGATTGACTGAAAGTCACCGCGAGATCAACCATTGCCGACCCTTGCCTTAGACCATTCTGCCACCGAAGCAGGTTGTGACTCTCAAAATATTCAACGTAGAGTCAAAGTTTGAACCTTCACACCACACCCCTATCGGGTTAGTTGTGTTTCGTGCACCTGTGGCGTACACCTTCCCATCGGCGGTGACGGCCATAAGGGTCTGCTCTCCGCCGACCAGCTGCACCGGCCGCAGCGCCGACAGAGCCTCGCAAGATGTGGGCAGCTTCACCTTGGCACCCTCCACGCCGCCAAGTTGTCCCCGGTGGTTGTGGCCCCAACCGTAGATAGTCCCGCTGCCGTTCCAAGAGAGCGTCCAGTCTTCCGGACGTCTGGAACGTACGCAAGTGTGTCTGGGTTACTAGGTACTGGGACCTCCTGATCCTAGCATGGTGTAGTCAAGCGATATACTTGCTAACTTTTCTACCTTCTACTTTATTAGCTATCCAGATTTTGTTCACATTAAGTGGTAAACTACTGCTCTGGGTTATGGTTGTTTGTTTCCCCTTTATATTATTACATTGTTAATCACTAATAAGCACTTGATAATCTCTCCAAAAATATATATATTTTATTCAAAATTAAATTTTATTTCAAATCTTTTAACTTTTCTTTTTTTTTTTGATCCTTGTATTTTGAAAATCTTTAAATGTGTGTGGTGGAGGAGGGAGGTGATGGAGCTTTAGTTCGAGGTATTCTCACCTGTGTAGCCAGAGCAGCAGTTGCTCGTCGTGGAACTGTTTAAAACACTCGTGGTTCTCGTGATCCAACACCAGCACCCCGGATTCGTTTAACATCTCGCTGATCTTCTTGTGGACCTGCGACCAACCAAACAGGAGGGAGAGATTGACGCGGAGCCGAGACCACCTTCAGACCCCGCGGTCCCCACCGTCAATCTCGTAACAGACTGGACTGCCGCCAAGGGCGCGGATATTGGGGTTAAAGGTCCGGTCTCTCTCTCGTTCCACGCAAATGTAGGTACACTTCCTCCTCGACATATTAGTGCAATAAGTACATGTCCTTGGAATGATACTGATGAGTGTGGGAAACATATGCGACCAAACAACTCTAATTTAATACACAGTGTCTTACTACCAGATCTGTCAACTAGCTACACTAATGTTTTAGAGATGAGGGTCATTACATTTAGAAGATGTGTACCCACATTTGTGTTGAGAGAATGTGGGAAAACATTTAGGTTAACTCGACCGAGATTCAAACCCACTACTTTCCCCATAATCGACAGTCCAGTCTATCGTGAAAGATATGCCTGGGACCATACCACTCCAACATTTGCAGTTCCCCTCGACATTTCCCCAGTTTCCCCCGACATTTCCCAGTTTCCCCCGACATTTACTGGTTTCCCCCGACATTTCCCCAGCTCCCCCTTGCCTCCAGCCGCCATGTTTGATCAACTCTAGACCAAGAAAAGATGCCCAACCGTTTGTACTCACCTCGACGCAGAAACTATGGGGCAGAGTGGTGCGGCCGACGAGGGCCCCGGCCACCCTGGCGGCCATGCAGTAGCGGCGGAACCAGGACCACTTGTGGTTCTCCGAGCAGCACGGGAGCGAGTCCAAGCCTAAGTCACAGGCCAGGGCTACCAACACCTGCGGTCAACATTAGATAGTTTGCGCTGGTAAAAGGAATGAGAGGTGAGACGTAGCACAGATATTCAATAAAGAAGTAACGGCTGTCTCTTGAAGATAATCTACCGCTGCGGTCCAATCCCTCGACTTAGGTTTCATTCTAACGGGACTCATCAGGAAGGAGTGGGAAACCCAGAACTCAACTTCCTAAACGAGGAAACCAAAAAAAAACACAAAAGGGAAAGAAAGAAAATTTGTAAAGAATGATAGAACATTTAGAGAGGAACATGTAAATGGAACAAAACAACTAATAACATAAATGACTAAAGGCGAGCTCTCGCGAGTCATTTTCAATAATTTATTTAAAATTAATATAAAATGAACATTAGAACAATATGAACAAGAAATACTGAATTAATTTTCTTTTAATACAAGGATTTATTTAAATTCAACGTTACATTGCGACCTTGTATTGGATTTAATCCTCAGATGTTTTCCAATTTCGACTCGTGTTGACGTCTGAAAAGAACAGACAGCATTTCATGAGATTTGTGTGTCGACGCGTCGCTCATATACCTACGCTTCATTTTATGAAAAATTAATCACTGAAAATGACAGGTAAGAACTCAACTATACACAGAAAATAAATATTGGATTATATGGAATATATCTCTTTAAAGAAAACTTTTTTTTTTGCCTATATTTGCAAGACGATACAAGAAACTTTTAGGAAGTTGCGTTGTGCGTTCCACGCTCCCTCCTGATGAGCTCCGATAGAATGAAACCTAGGTCGGGGGATTGGATGGTAACGATATATTTTCTTCAAGAGGCAGCCATTACCTCTCTGTCCAGTGGCAGCAGAGTAAAGTGTGAACTGTGTTTGTTCCTTTTATATGTTTCCATCCACCTTTACTGGACCTTCTTGCAAATATAATAAAATACTTCAAGAAATAAAAAGAGGGTTTCCTTAAAAAGATGATAGTATTCTTAATTTTCAACCCCTTTAGTGAATATCAGTTCCCACAGTTTCTGGTATTTGAGAGTTAATAATCGAGTCCAACGTCCGCAATTAACATCGGCCACGCGCTTTACCTTGAAGAAGTCGCTGTGCATGAGGTGTTTTCCGCTGCGCACGATGGGGTCCTCATACTCGTACTGCCTAAGGAGGGCCTGAGGCAGACCCTTGACTAGCGCGGGCAGGGCCGAGTCTGTCGTTTGTTCCATCTTGAGGAGTCCCGGGATATCTAGCAGCCTCCCCAGTCGGGAGACCATGAGCCGTCGCAGTTTGTGGAGGGCCCACATGCGCTGAGGGGCGGCTGGAGGAACACCCGGTACAGACATTTAGACCAAACCAGAGCTCATCTCTGATAACATTACTGGAGGTTAATAGATACTCACCATGTGAGCTGATCTTGTATAGATAATACTCACCAAGTGAGCTGAGCTGAGCGCAGGAGGCGAGCGCGGTGGCCAGTCTCGTGACCAGGATCCTGTCGGAGCTGAGGTTTAGCCTCGAGTCTAGCAGGCACATGACAAGCTCCACCGAGGGCTGGGACAGGATGGCTCGGTCGGAACTGCGCTCCTGGGGCCCACAGTAGGTCACCAGGGGGTACACAGTAAACTTCCACCCCCAACCGTTGACGGAGCCGTCGCTTGTGAACTTCCACCGCATCTCCTCACCTGGGGACACAACGAGAGACGGCACCCCCGACATTTCTAAATCAGCCAGTGGATCAGTACTTATTTTGTTTTCTTGTCAACGTGTCTTACTACTTCTATGTACTAATTACGCTAGTGGTTTTAGGGATGAGGAAGGTTATATTTATAGAAAGTGTACCCGTATTTGCGTGGAGGAAGAGTGAAAGACCATTTTGGAAGAAAAAAAAACTCGATAGACCCGACTGGTATTCATCAGCAGTTCAGTTTATCACGAGAATGACACCTCGGTCTGTTCAACCACTGAGGCGTTGAATTACTGGTCTGGTTGTTGAGTTCATCCTATCATTTATAATTGGATCTGAATCACCAATAAGCCGTATTAGAGCTGTAAAACAAATTACAATTGAAAAATTGAAATATATATATATATATATCTTTTTAAGGATTTGATTCTTGAATCTGAAATTTTCTTGAATCCATGAATCTCAAATATCCTTAAGGATTTGAGGGTCCCATTTCTAATTTAATTTAAATTTAGAAACCCAAGGAGTTTAAAATCAATCCCCTTCCACACCCCCTTGCATGAGAGCGTTCTACCTCCGCTGACCTGGTATACGTATCTCCGATGACCAGTCGCTCCACTCCCGCCCCGATCTGGTGGACACGCACCGGCCCGTACCGTCCATGATGGCGAGGGGGTCGTGCCGGCGCTCGGTGGAACACTGGCGGTCAAACTCTATGCGGAGACCCTTGGCCCCTGAGGGTACACAACAGTGGGTCAGAGGGGGGAGGTGAGGAGGGACAGAAAGACACAAATATCCCCCCCTGTCGTGTCCCGACCGTAATAAACTATACAATATATACAGTGGACTCTTGACTATCCGGTCTAATGGGGCTGAAACAGCAGGCCGGATAACAAAAAATCCGGATAGGCCGAGGTTATATAAATACTCACTTCCTGCCCCTCCACTCCCCTCCATTCCATTAAAAACACAAGTTTTATACCAAAAACCTGCTCTTATCCATATTTTCTGACATCTTAGCACAGACCGGTACTTTATAAATGTTTGTTATGTACTGTACTGTACTGTAGGTTTTAAAAATGTATTGTACACATTTTTAAGTAAATTTTATAATGTCCAACTTAATGTTTATTANTTTTTTTTTTTTTTAAGTAGGCCAGATATTCGGGAGTCTACTGTGTTTATATCACTCATTGTATTGTATGTTTGTGTGAACTAAGACAAAGGGAGGAGATTTGTAAGTGTGAAGATATTTACTTCACAATCGCTACTGTTTCCAGCCTGTGGTTGATATTTTATTCAAGCCATACAGTTCCCAGTACCGGCTGCTAGACCTGTCATAGTTATAAATGCATTCTATATTATAAATTAGACATTGGGGTACACCAGTCCCTTCTTCAGCAGAAGAGACACAGGTGACCTGGCGGTCTAGGGGTAAGGTGTCAGACTTCTGTGCCGGGGGGTCAGGGGTTCAATCCTCGGTCCCGGCACAGATTTATCTGATTGCCAAACCCTTCCTTCACCTCTGACAAGACGTGTATTAATCACAACTTGTGAATGTGAGGAATGCCAGGCCTCCACCGTGGTTCGGAT
>CABFWO010004093.1:25995-43850 GCA_902155825.1 Timema genevievae
CGTTAAAACAAAACAAACGTCGCAAGCCAAAGTTTAGAAAGGTTCAGTAAAAGTTTACTGAGTGTTGCTTCCAAAGTTTTTAAGATATGACAGACAGTTGGCACTACCTGGTATCTTGACATGCCCGGAGAGCGAGACGTCGTCGGCGTACGGGTGGCTGCTCTCTTGCACGACCGGTTGCGGCGCTAGGTGGATAGAGTGGGTGTTGAGGGTTACGTCCTCAAGCTCCGTCACGCAGTGCTCCACCAGCATGTCGCGAATGTCGGGGTTGGCACTACCCATCGCTGAAACACGACGACACTCTCACAGAAATAATACTTAACTTACAACCTGTCCGAGAGTTACACACTTCAGTACTAATTATAATAATGGTTTTAGGGATTATGGAGGTCATATTTATAGGAAGTGTACCAACATTCGAGTGGAGGTAAAGTGGAAAATCGATTTGGAAAAATCACCCACATTACACCCGACCGAGATTCGAACCTTAATATCCCCGTCATCGGCAGTCTAGTCTACTGCGAGAATAACGGCTTAGACCATGCGGCCACCGAAGCGGGTACCACAAATTTATATTAGTATGAAATGATTCAAGGGTCTATGAAGCTTCGAAGATATCGAGATCAAATAGAATTTTACATTATTCCATTCAATAATTCAAATCAGACCAAACTAGAAAAAAAATCTATGAAGGCTTAGGGGGCTGCGAAGCCCACAATGTGCCGGAAATAGGTTAGTATATTTTTAATAACATTCTTGTGTAGTATAGAAAGAGATTACTAATTATTACCACACTTACCGGAGAATAAGGCGGCAATTTTTCCTCTATAGCAACCTTTATAAAACCCTTGTACAGCCTATAATCACAACCCTGGATAATACATAACAAATGTGTTAACATATTCTAAAAATTGAAAAATGACACCTGTACATGGGAATCGAACCCAGGATCTTTGGCTTAGTATGCCAATGCTCTAACCACTGAGCTATCCAGTATTCATCCCGTGCCCAGGGTCATTCTTCACTCATATTTTAAGGCTGAGCCTATGATGGACATAGCTCAGTGGTTAGAGCATTGGCGTACTAAGCCAAAGGTCCCGGGTTCAATTCCCGTGTCCAGGTGTCATTTTTCAATTTTCAGAAATATGATATCTAGATGAAGTAAATCCTCACTAAAAGAATAAATAATAGCTTTGGCTATTTAATTCCAAATGTGTTAACATTAAGGAATGAAGATATTTAAATAGTTTATTATCTCCACAACAGATGGTGTGCTCTTTACCTCCTAGCTTTGACAAGGTGAGCTATCGTTGTGTAAGCAAGTTGAACTAAGCTAATCTAATATTCTAATAACGCTTTTTATTTAACACCCTAATTTTAGCATATTTAATTAGGATATGAATCGATTTGATAATTATTCAACATTCATTAATAATCTTTGCTTTGATTCGAGATGAACACAAAACATCTGCTCTACAGATGTCTATTATCTGAATCTTTCAGTAAAGCGGCAGCAGAGCGCCCGCAGTGGAGCGGGACCTACCTATGAGGACGTTGACGATGGTCTCCTTGGCCGTATCGACGGCCCGCCCGGCCACGGCCAGCTTGAGCAGGTCCACCAACATGCGGGCGTCGTCCTGCCCCAGGAGGCCTGAGAACTCGTCCAGATTGGGCTGGAGGGGGAACGTTTCATCTGGCTGGCCCACCACCTGGGGGGGATACCAACAATACATCTTCTGTGATACAATGCTACCAACACTTGAAATAAATATTGTACAATGTTCATAGGAAGAACCTTATCTGACAGCTAGAACAGTTACTACAGTTCAATGTTCATAGGAACAACCTTATCTGACAGCTAGAACAGTTACTACAGTCCAATGTTCATAGGAAGAACCTTATCTGACAGTTAGAATAGTTACTACAGTCCAATGTTCATAGGAAGAACCTTATCTGACAGCTAGAACAATTACTACAGTCCAATGTTCATAAGAAGAACCTTATCTGACAGCTAGAACAGTTACTACAGTCCAATGTTCATAAGAAGAACCTTATCTGACAGCTAGAACAGTTACTACAGTCCAATGTTCATAGGAAGAACCTTATCTGACAGCTAGAACAGTTACTACAGTCCAATGTTCATAGGAAGAACCTTATCTGACAGCTAGAACAGTTACTACAGTCCAATGTTCATAGGAAGAACCTTATCTGACAGCTAGAACAGTTACTACAGTCCAATGTTCATAGGAAGAACCTTATCTGACAGCTAGAACAGTTACTACAGTCCAATGTTCATAGGAAGAACCTTATCTGACAGCTAGAACAGTTACTACAGTCCAATGTTCATAGGAAGAACCTTATCTGACAGCTAGAACAGTTACTACAGTCCAATGTTCATAGGAAGAACCTTATCTGACAGCTAGAACAGTTACTACAGTCCAATGTTCATAGGAAGAACCTTATCTGACAGCTAGAACAGTTACTACAGTCCAATGTTCATAGGAAGAACCTTATCTGACAGCTAGAACAGTTACTACAGTCCAATGTTCATAGGAAGAACCTTATCTGACAGCTAGAACAGTTACTACAGTCCAATGTTCATAGGAAGAACCTTATCTGACAACTAGAACAGTTACTACAGTCCAATGTTCATATGAAGAACCTTATCTGACAGATAGAACAGTTACTACAGTCCAATGTTCATAGGAAGAACCTTATCTGACAGTTAGAACAGTTACTACAGTAATAATAAAAGAGCATGTATGGCTGGATGTATGGATGTTGAAGGAAGTATGCAAGGATAGGGAAGTGTGGAGACAGTTAGTGAGGATGTATGGATGTTGTTGAAGAGAAGGGAGTATGCAAGGACAGGGAAGTGTGGAGAAAGTTAGTGAGGATGTATGGATGTTGTTGAAGAGAAGGTAGTATGCAAGAATAGGGAAGTGTGGAGAAAGTTAGTGAGGATGGATTAAGTACGGCGTTGTTGTTTTTTGAGCTACATGCACAGTTTCTCAAAAGGAAATGGCATGATTAGGTGATGTATGTTTAAAACAATAACGACGGTACCTGAGCATTAGAGGTCATGGTGGCAGCAATGACGCTCATAGCGCTGGCGGACATCTTGGAGGCCCTTGACGAGATACTGACGGAGCTGGAGAGTGAAGGGAACGCCGCCATGGGGCTATGGTCACTCTCTGGGGTGCTGTGAGAACTCTTGGAACACAAGAACAAGGACCACTTTTATACTCGGACAACGCTGGAGACAACGTCAAGGTCCAATCATGGGACACCGATCCTTTAAGAGATTCTAGGATTTGAGAAAATAATGGGTTTCGAGATTCGAAAAATATAAAAATATGTTTTTTGCATAATCGTGAATAAAAATTTGTCGTATAGCTCTAATACCGCTTAATGGTGGTTCAGAGCCAATTATAATAATAGAATGAAGTCAACAACCAGACCCCAGACCAGTAATTTAACACTCAACTGAATGTATGAATGTTATAATTAATGGTTTATAAGAAAGAATGTTAACACTTTTTTTTTATTATATTTATATTTCCTCTTAGATTAATAATTTTTCCCAAGAATCCTTTTTGGATTCGAGATATTTAAGAAAAATTGTAGATTTGAATTAATAAAATATTGTGACTGGCCCCTCTCCGGTTTGTTGTAGAAGTGAATGCAATATTCACTTCAAATTTAATTTTTATTTTGTTTTCAATGAAATTCTTTTGTCAATTCCATTTAAAAAAAATATATATATATATATATATATATATAAATAGTTTTAATACATGTGTTTTAAAAACATATACTTATTTAACCCAAGATCAACTTGATAGACGGAAGCTTTATGAAAATCTTGTTCGAGATTGGCTCACAAACCTCTTGTATTAATTTTGTTTCTATTATTTCACTTTTTCCAAATTGATGAACTAAACTGACTGAGAACGCAACATAACGTCCAAGAGGGTACACTTACCAGCCCCACCACCTCGGCGACGGAAGCCGGGGCCTCTCCCCCTCCTTGGGCAATCTCCAGCACCTCCTCGAACACCGCGCCCACCCCAACAGACGCCTGGCTCACCGCCCCCTCAGTGGGCGTGTCTGGAGTGGCCGATATCTTGGCCCCTGCGGACAAGATAGAGAGATGCAGAGCAGGGATTCGAACCGGGGGTTTTAATAGCTTGAAGTGCTAGCTAAGCTCGGTCACCTCACATGTCAGACACTGGGCTCTTACCTGAGAGCGACAGGTTCGAATCCTGATATGGTACATTGTGGGTGGTTTATTTAAAAAATGTTGTCTCTCATTTCTTTAAGGAGAATGTTGATGCACTTGTTTATACCTCCCCCAAATCATTCTTATCTATTAGGTTTAGTTTCAAATGGATGTTACCGGAATTAAAATTTGTAAATAATTAATATTAAAATCTAAATCATTTTGTTTAATAAAAAGTAAGGGTGTGCAAAACTACAAAAATTTAACTTTGCTTTGAAACAAAAAATCAGTTTTGACTTAAAAATGGTGTCCTGGAATTTAATGACAACTTTTTCTCTTCATTTAAAAAGTCCTTCGACTAATGCCGCTATGACCTTGACATATATTCAACAACTGTTGATATCACATTGTGTTGATATGAGAAATATTGGATTTATTTTGGACAAAAAAAAAGTTTTGATCTAAAACCTGCAAAAACACTTAACTTTTCTTCCATTCCTTACACCTCCACCTTAAGTTATATAAATAACAACAAAATAATATCTTTAAATCATAAAACTATCAAAAATATTCAAACTTCAATTCAGCTCCGAGAAAATTTCATATATTCGATTCAAATTCGGTTCAAATTAAAAAGTGGACTTTGAACGACCCCTGATAAAAAGGTGTTTTTTTATCAATCTGTCTCACTCTTGGTTCAGGCTATATGACTATTTACACTATTACATTAAGGACGAATAAGGTAAAATGTTGTGTAAATTTACCCACATTTGCGTGGAGGTAAATCATTTAGGAACTAAAAAAGTCACCCTACAGTTGATCTCCTTGTCTTTGGCAGTTCCAGTCTAATGCGATAAAGCGACACCTTAGACGACAAAACCACCCAACCGGGTGTCAAGGCTATTGATGCGGGCCGAGCAGGGTAAATTACAACAAATGCACCTGAATTAGCATTGAGACGAGTTGAGAAATTGGCAGGGAAAGATCTAAAATAGAAAACGAGTCACTTGGATCTAGCTACGTCCTCGACAATATGCTAACAAGCCTGCACCCTTAGAGAGTGTAACCGCCAAGACTCGAAGTGCTGACCTGCGGTGAAACTGGCGTGGCTGGAGAGAGCGGCCACCACCGCGTCCCGGGCGTGCAACACTTGCAGGGCGTTCAGGACGTGCTGGAGGGCGTGCTGTTTGGCCCCGCTCGACTCCAGGGACAGTATCATCTTGGAGAGCGACAAGGAAGGCTTCTTGCCGGGGCCCTGCGGGGCGGAGGACTTCTGGCCGGGGGCCTTGTCGTCAGACACTGCCTCGTTGACACCTGGACAGTTGTACCAATAGTTACAAAAAAGACACAATTTTAATAGCCAAGAATATTGAGTAAAAAAGGCTCACATCTTATAAATATAAAATAAAAGAGGAAAATACACAAAAATTGTAAGTTATAAAACAATTTTAATTTGATAAATTGGAATCAAATTTTTAAAAACCTGCTATCAGTAAAATACCCTTAATTTTAGAGCCATAATTAAAATACCCGTTTCTTCTCGAGGTATGACCACACACATGATTAGTGACGAAATAAATTATGCATGTATCTCAAAAAACAACAGCTCCGTACTTAATCCATCCTCACTAACTGTCTCCACACTTCCCTATCCTTGCATACTCCCTTCAACATCCATACATCCTCACTAACTTTCTCCACACTTCCCTATCCTTGCATACTTCCTTCAACATCCATACACCGAGTCATACATGATCTTTTATTATTAAAACTATTAATGTTTATCTTTCTAACACATTCGTCTACAACATTTAGCCACGTCTTACATGGCCTACCCCTTCCTTTTGATCCACACACTCTACCTTCATAAATATGGTTCATCATCAGGAGCAGTTTGTGGCACACCCATAGTTATAACAGAGTGTAGTGAACGTGGGGCAGAGCCTACCTAGCACGGTGGCCCCGAGGGGGTCAGTAGAGGTGAGGAACAGGACAGGCTCGTGCCTGCTGGCCGGCTGGGGGTCGTACATGGACCAGGCCACCGAGTGGGACGAGCCGCAGGCCACCCTGTTGAGGTGGACATCCTCCAGTCCGTGTACAAGTGCCGGCTTGCGGTTAACCGTCGTGGTGCCGTTCCCCTGCTGGCCGTGGTCGTTGTCCCCCCAGGCATACACCTGCCCCGTGTCGGTGACAGACAGACAGTGGAGGGCCCCTACGGCCACGTGGATGATCTTCTTGCCCCTGAGTCCTTCCACCACGGTTGGTTTCCTCACGTGCTGCTCCGAGCCGTGTCCCAGGCGGAAATAGTCGCCCTTCCCCCAGGTCCACACCTAGACGCAACATGACGCAATGTATACAGTGTTGCCAATACACCCTTTACAACAGATTTCCTATGTTCCCCACATTTTACAGAAGGAATTCACATTTTTACAAATATTGTTAGGAATAAATGTTTATAAAACACAAAACATATTTTTCTGCGGACAATTTAAAAAGAATTCATTTGAGGTATTTATTGTCCACGTTCTGAACAAGTTGGTCATATCAGCACATGAGAATTTCTCTGAGCGAGAGCGAAAGGGCCTACCTATTTTGCAGGGAAAGGTATCTTCACATACCTTACATGGTTCTTTTACATGCCACGACCGACGGCTTTACTTCCCCTCCAAAGGAGGTTGTGCTACGGACCAGAAAGATCTGTCAACCTCGGCTGGGTTTGAACCCAGGAACACCTGGTCCTGTGGTGAGCACTTTACCCCCCAAGACCAGTGAGGTCAACAAGGCAGCCAGAGGTGATATCATTTCACTATACTATTATTATTATTATTATTGATATTAAAAATAGGATTCTCGAATTTTTAAGGATGATCCAAATTCGAGGATTCGAAAAAATTTTGAATTCAAGACTCTAATAATATATATATTTTTTCAAGTGAAATTTGTTTTATAGCTCCAATAATGTCTATCGGTGGCTCAGAATCAATTATAATTATAGGATGAACACAACAATTAGACCCCAGAGCAGTAATTTAACGCTCAACTGAATGAATGAATGTTTTAATGAATGTATTATAAGAAAGAATGTTAACCTTTAGTTACCATTTCTATTTTATAACATTATATTATATTTATATTTCCTCTGAGGTTTATAATAGTTTACAAGATTGGGATACGAAGGTAAGTGTGAGATTTGGGATTTGTATAGTAGTAGATTTGACCAAACTCAAATTATTATTATTATTGTTATTATTATTATTTATTAGTGCAACGTTGTATTATCTGTTAAGGTTGTACACACAAGTACTAATTGCACTAATGTGTTGTTTAGACACAACAGGGATTCAAACCCCCGATCTCCCCGTAAATGTCTGTCCAGTCGAGCAAACACGAGTGATGCGTTAGACCCAAGACACCCAGATCACTCACCTGGCCGGACCTGGTGAGCGCGAGTGAGAACTGGGCACCGCACTCGATCTGGCACACGCCCATGTTGTTGAGTCTCTCGACGTTGTGCGGGGTGCTGCACCCATCGCTCCCCCCGCGCCCCAGTTTACCAAAGTCCCCATCGCCCCACGAGAACACCATCCCTTCGTCCGAGAGGGCCAGGGTCTGCGCGTCTCGACTGCCGCACGCCACCTGGACCACACGCACGCCAAGGAGACCCTTCACCTGGAACACGCACATATCACACCTGAGATCCCCTGACTCTAGTGTATTGTGGACCTTGTCTAGCACCTGGGACCTCCTGACTCTAGTGTAGTGTGGAGCTTGTCTACCACCTGGGACCTCCTGACTCTAGTGTATTGTGGACCTTGTCTAGCACCTGGGACCTCCTGACTCTAGTGTAGTGTGGAGCTTGTCTAGCACCTGGGACCTCCTGACTCTAGTGTAGTGTGGACCTTGTCTAGCACTTGGGACCTCCTGACTCTAGTGTAGTGTGGACCTTGTCTAGCACCTGGGACCTCCTGACTCTAGTGTAGTCCGCACCTGGGACCTCCTGACTCTATTGTAGTCCGCACCTGGGACCTCCTGACTCTAGTGTAGTCCGCACCTGGGACCTCCTGAATGTCTCGACTACTCGACTACTCACCAGTTTAGGTTTGAGCTGCGTGATGTTGTCCCCGTGTCCCAGACGCCCGTACTCCCCTAGTCCCCAGGTGTACAGCTCCCCGCTGGACGTGATGGCCGCGCTGTGGTTGCTCCCGCACGCTATGTCCCGCACCCGTTTCGACTTGAACGCCTCCACCAGACACGGCTTGTCCACGCTCAGGCGGTTGTTGTGGCCCAGCTTTCCGTCCTCACCCTCGCCCCACGAGAACACCTGGGGGACACCAGAGAGGTAAGCCCCGTGGGGGGTTCACAACGCTCATTTAAACGTTTGTATATTTAAATAATGTGAAGAGATCCCTTTTGACAAAATATTCTCGAGATCAAGACAAAGCTTTCATCTTTCTTTCTTCTAACATCTTTAACAGAATCTGTCACTTACTTTTTTAAAAAAAACAAGCATTTTAAACTTAAAAATGATATTAAAATTTAATTTTGTTTCTTTATATTAATAAATTACTTAATTATTTTGATTAAAATATTGATTTGTGACATCATTGGTGTATATTAAAATATCTTGGATCATTTCATTAAGAATATCATTATGTGCATTAAATTTTAATTTCTTTTATTAATGGTTTGGTTTTAATTTGTTGAATGGGGATTGATTAATTTTGATATTTGTTCAATTGTGATAACTTTATTGATTGATAGAATATCAAAACTTTTTATAAGATTTGTTTTGTTTATTTGGTTATTAAATATTGTGTGAGGATGATAATATTGTTTTATTTTATTAGTTTTAATATTTGTTTGAGAGAGTGCCAGTTGAATGTCTCAGGGTTGCCAATATTTTCTTCAGAGCAAATTCCCCGCATTTTCCAGAAGGAACTTCCATTTTTCTATGACATTTAGGTCGAAGAAAAGTATGGCTGGGACGTTCAAATCTCTCAAATCCTTAAGGATACTTGATAAAATATCAGATTCAAGACTCAAATCCTTAAAAAAAAAAAAAAAATTCAATTGTAATTGGTTTTATAGCTCTGTTACTGCTCGGTGTTGGAAGACCCAATTCTAACTTTTAAGTCCTCGAAATCTCGCACACAAGGGTGTCGTGTGCACGCTCACCTTGCCGTCCAGCGTGAGCGCCATGGCGTGCTTTCCACCAGAGTGCACGCTCACCTTTTTGACCACGTACTGAGCGAGCGCGGTTATCTGACGCGGGGACGAGATGTTGTTGCTGTGGCCTAGCCCCAGGCGGCCGTTGGTCCCCTCCCCGCAAGCGTACACCTACAGGACAAGCAGTTCGTTACGTTCGTAGTAACGAGAGGGGGGGGGGCTTCAAATCTTTGAAGGATGAGAATTATAGAAACTAGTATCTTATTTATTTAATTGAGGTATTTAATGTCCACTTTCTGAAATCATATGATTATATAAGAACACGAGATTTCTTTGAGCGAGAGCGAAAGGGCCTGTCAAATTAGCCGAGAAAGTTATCTTCACATACCTCCCAGGGATCTCTTACATGTCCACAATCCACAAGGGACCGACGGCTTTACTTCCCCATCCGAAGGAGGTTGTGCTAAGGATTTCCATCGCTCAAGATGAAACCGTCGACCCCCGGCTGGGTTTGAACCCACAAACATCGGGTCTTGAGGCAAGCATTTTACCTCAAGGCCACCAAGGTCGACTGGAAACTATGAAATCATTTTAAATAGTAAATACATGAACAAAGGAGGATTGTGTCGAGGAGTGATCTACAGGAGCGACAGGGATAGATAGGAGGAGAAATAAGGGGAGAATGATGGAGGAGACAACGAAGAGAAGGGTGTCAGTGTTTTGTTCTCGCACCTCCTCGCCCCGGGACTCACCTTGCCCTCCAAGGAGACGATGAAGAGAGACTTGGAGCCCCCCGAGATGTGGACGGGTTTGAGAGAGGAGAGGGAGTCCGAGTACACCGGCATCTTCACCTTGGAGCCTTTCAGGCCCCCCAGCTGGTCCTTGTCATTCAACCCCCACACGAGAACCTTAGGGAGTAGGCCCCCGAGACATCCCTTCTGGGGTGCCACAGTCTCCTGAAACAAAAAACACTCATGGAAGGTCAATGTTCGAAACATGGTCAGAGACATATCGAGTTTCTTTTTTTAGTTGAGTCAAATCCACCATTTTATAAATCCAACTCTCCATTTTACCTTCAAATCTGACTTTTAAAGGAAATTTAAACAGAATAATATAAAATATAATCTGACACCTTGGCACAGTCGGTAGCGTGTCTTTCTACCGAGCTAACGGTCCCAGTTTTGATTCTCAGCACAGTCGAAAAATGTATCATTGGTGAAATGTGGGTTTACCCTTTCACAGTGATGAATTAACGGCCGGGGGACTGGATGTTGTGCCTGTCCTAGTCTTAAGTTATATTATGAAGCTACGGCAGGCTGGTAGTGGAAAATATATGGCTTGGATAAAAAACTGACCACAGGCTGGAAACAGTCGTGGATGTAAGTAAAAGAAAATACAAATAGTAACTAAAGGTTTAATATCTCACTTTATGAGGTACATATTTGTAAGAAGGTCCAGCCAGGAAAGGTGGATGGAGAACACAGTTCACACTTTACAGTGCTGCCACTGGACAAGGAGGTAATGGCTGTTTCTCAAAGAGAATCAATCGTTACCACCCAATCCCCTGACCTAAGTTTCATTCTATCGGAACGCATCAGGAGGAGAAACGTGAAACACAACTTCCTAAAAGAGGCAGAAAAAAAGGGGTTGGGGGGGAATTGAAATTCGTAAATTCACTAATAACCAAACAGTTTTTAAATACCTCCTCGCTTTTATATATTCCTAGCTAGTAATTACTGTCCATTTTAATTTACATCTGTTAAAATCCATTGACCACAAAGTTATACTCGTATGGATCTAAAATATGGAGTCGCGCCGTTTTTGAAATTGGTGCACAATTCTCAGCTCATGGGGCCCGTTTAATTTGGTCAAGGAAAGCGTAACCAAACCGGGGTCTGGTATCGTCTCTGTCATAGACACTCGTAGCCGGCCGCGATACTGGGAGTGCCAAAACGCTCTAGACATAAACATCGATACCAGGGTCAACCGCGAAAAGACTCTTTTATTCGTCACAAAATCTTAGTCCCTGACGATGTGGGAAAAGAGGGAAGTGATGAAGAAATAAACTCTCTCCTTCCTTATCGCTCATCTTACATGACAGTGTTTTCATTTGTTTATTTAAATACCTGCATGTCGTCGTTGTCGGACGCCAGGAAACTGAGTGAGCTGGGGGCGTGACCCTCGTTTGTTTTCCTCCTACCCACAATGCCGAGCGAGTGGATCTTGCAGTCTATGCCTCCGTTCCTGCACTGCTTCACGGCCACCTCCACGCAGGCGTAGTACTGGAAGTGTGTAACAAGACAGACCAAGAAAGAGATATAGGAGGGGCAGAGAACAGAAACTGTGCAAGTGAGAGGATAAGGAATGGTGGAAGATGGAGTAATTTTACTAAACTGACGCAGCTATAGGCTGTAAACAGTTGTTGATGATGATGATGATTATGATAATTATTAAATGTTAACATGCATTACAACATATATACATCCAGTTAAAATTAATGGTCTGGGGTCTGGTTGTTGAGTTCTTCCTAAAATTAGTTCTAAACCACCAATAAGCAGTATTAGAGCCTTAAAAACAAATCATAGTTAACAAATTTGGAAAGCAGTTTTATTTTTTTAAGCATTGCGTCTTACTACCCATTCTGGTTATAAGCCTATGTACTAATTACGCTAATGGTTTTAGGGATGAGGAATGTTATATTTAGAAGAAATGTACCCGCATTTGCATGGAGGGAGAGTGGCAAACCATTTAGGGAAAACCAACTTCTATGCACCCGAACGAGATTCAAACCTAGATCTTCCTGTCATTGGCAGCCCTGTCTAACACAAGAGTGACGCCTTAGACCGTGCGGCCACCAAAGCAGATTTATTTTAAATCTTGAATTGGCTATTTTATCAAATCCAAGAATCTCTTATATATTTTTAAGGATTCGAGTGATTTTAGGGTTGACGGATCTAATTCCTCATTAAAAACAAATCCGGGCACTCCTCTTACCTCCTTGACGTCCGCCAGCAACGTGACGACCGTGTCTGTGGTGCGTATGTTGACGGTCGACAGCTCCCTCATGGTTGTGAAGGTGTCCCCAGCGTTGACGACTACCAGGGAAGGCATGTAGCTGCTGTCAGCGGGGTCCACCGTCATCCTGAGGCTGTGTACCAACACGTCTGGGAAGAGCTCCAGGTGGATCCAATGCTGGCAACATCGCGACAACAACAGTTTGGTTTAATTTAGAGTTGGGTCGAAACCAATATTTAACAAATCTTGAAAAAAATTATAAACATAAGAGGAAATATAATATAATAGTATAAAATATAATCCGACACCTTAGCTCAGTCGGTAGCATGTCTGTCTACTGAGCTAAGGGTCCCAGGTTCGATTCCCAACATGGCTGAAAGATTTATCATTGGTGAAATGTGGGTTAACCCTTTCAAAGTGATGAATTAATGGCCGGGGGACTGGATGTTGTGGCTGTCCAAGCTCTATTATAAGGCATATAAAGCTACAACAGGCCTAGCAAGCCGGTAGTGGAAAATTTATGGCTTTGATAAAAAATTGACCACAGGTTGGAAAGAGTTATGGATGTAAAAAAATGGGTCTAAAAGAAAAAACTCAAAATAGGCTTTTTTGTTTTTTTCAAATCCTTGGATATCTTCAAGGGATTTCAATTGTTCCAGTCCTAGTATCGCAATGACAAGTATCAGGAGGTCATGTCTTACAAGGAGGTCATACCTTGCCTTGAGCCCCGCAGCTCAGCCAGTAGTTGTCGGAGCCGTCAAATAGACGGTGGGCCCACGACTCTCTGGAGGACACCGTCAGGGCCTTGACACACTTGGACCAGTCTTCCAGCAGTCCAGGGTTCAGTGCCAGTGACATTTCCTGGCGGTAGTACCGGCCCGGCTTGCCGGCAAACACCGCCGCGCTACCTGAAGAGATGAACAGTGTGGGTTTAATGGGGCAATAAAGTCTACAAACACTGTGTGAGATTCTGGAACAAAGTATTTAAATAAGTAACAGATTCAAAGGTGATTTTTATTTTAATTCGCCTTTTATATATCTATATATATGTTATTACTGCGTCTTACCATTTGTTCAGATTATACATTTATGTACTAATTGTGCTAATGGTCTTACGGATTGGGAAGGTTATATTTAGAGGTGGTGTAGCCTCTCTTATGGAAAGACAACACGAGAATAACATGTTTTTCTTAACACCGCGTCTTACTACCCGTTCGGGTTGTATGCTAAATCACGTGTTGACCTTGAGAATTAAGATTAGTATACGCAAATGCATTAAAAGAGATTCGCAGTGCATACTAACTTAAGGGAAAATGTTATTTTTAATACTGTAAACAAAAGTTAAAGAGTATTTTTATTAGTGAATATATGAATAATTACATTAATTTGATATAATTCCCTGACTATTCCCTGTCTACATTTTCCTGTCTTCCAGGCCGCTGGAAGTCCTAACTCGACCAACCCTAGCTCGCGTTAACTCGCCTGGCTCCACGATGCGGCTGAACGAGTGTCGGTGTAGTTTCTTGGTGTAAAAGCATTGCTCGCAGTAGTTGAAGTTGTCGCAGGCCTTGCATTTGAACCGAGGTCCTGTCACCGGGAACATGAGGCACCCCTCGCAGCTCACCCCCTGGTGACAGCACGGTACAGGCTCCATCTCGGACACCACCCCGGTCCAGTTGCTCTGCTGGGGGAAGTCGACCGTCACGTCGCGGCCGTTGTTGCTAATACCTGGGACAAGGGGACTTTAAACAGACGTTGGTATAAAGTTACAGGTGAGGGGTGTACAAAGCTTCGAAATAAATGTCAGCTTCAACTTCGGTTAAACGCGTGGTCCAAGGCATTGGTTCTTAGCCTTTCATTACACACGCCCCCCCCTAAATATCCTAAAATATTTTTGCTCCGACTTATTTTTTACTAATATATCAATCATTATGATTTATTCTAAGATAATGGCTTTATTCACTGATTATAATAACAAACAAATAAAAAAAAACAGAAATTAATTTACTGAATTGTATTTAATGGGACCTCTGCTGTTGAACACTTTCCGTTAATTGGTCTAATCTTGTTTCGATTGTATAACTTGATGCAATTCGTATGCAGGAGTCGATTCGGAGTAGATTTCACTGCTTAGTTTTAATATTTTATCATCGTGGAAAATCCTATTTCACATAAATGAGTAGAAACAAAGGAAGGCAAATTTAGAACCGCGGTGATAAACAGATGGGGATTATTTGTACTATCCGTGCTTCCCCCCCCCCCATTACCCCCAGAAAATCGAGAATCTACAGTACTTACATGCTTACGATCATCGAATTTTTTCATCCAAAATGTTTAATTTAAAATAATTGACTTAAGTAAATAAGCAAATAACATTTTAAATTATAATTTCAAGAACCCTCAAAAAACCTTTCGCTGGTCTAAAGCACTACTCTCTCGCAATAGGCTAGACTGCCAATGATGGTAGAGGGGGGTGGGGGGGGTCATGGTTCGATCTTGGTTGGATGACAAGAGGGTGGTTTCCCCTAAATGGTTTTCCACTCCCTCTTCAAATGATTAGAAAAAAAAAATATTCCGGTTTGGACGATTACAAAGCCTCGCCAATAAAAATCTTGACAGCCATAATACTCAATTTATATTGACTTATTTCCATCCTGAACTGTTAAGTACTTTATTAATTTATTTAAAGTTAACCTCTTTTTGATTTTTGAGGTATTTTGTAAATATATTTGTAAGAAGTTACAGGAAAGGTGGATAGAAACCCAATAAAAGTGAACCAACACAATTTGGCGTTTAGGAAGTTGCGTTTCATATTACCCACTCCCTCCTGATGAGTTCCGATAGAATGAAACCTAGGTCGGGGGATTGGGCTGTGACGATTGATTTTCCTCAAGACGCAGGCTTTACCTATCTGTCCAGTGGTAGCAGTGTAAAGTGTGAACTGTTAATTATTATTATTATCATCATCACCGCATCTTACTACCCGTTCAGGTTATACACACTTACACTAATGTGTAATGGTAGGGTGATTGTGGGATGAAATGGAGGACCTACAGTTTAACGTGGGATCCGAACCACGGTGGAGGCCTGGTATTCCCCACATTCACAAGTTGTGATTAATACACGTCTTGTCAGAGGTGAAGGAAGGGTTTGGCAATCAGATAAATCTGTGCCGGGACCGAGGATTGAACCCCGGACCCTCAGCACAGAAGTCTGACACATTACCCCTAGACTGCCAGCTCACCATGAACTGTTAATATTATTGTGTGTAGGAAATTAAACTATACATCTCTTTCTGAAGCCATGTTTTACTTCCTTGACAGCCTCTACATTAAAAATGTTGTGTGTTACGTTCCAAGTTGGAAATGAAGTGCAGACTCACGTGTGACGACCCCGACGCTACTGTGGTTGACCGACCCCCACTTGTACTTGGGGTTCTTGACCGCTTGTTTCACCTTGACCTTGTCCCCGACCTTCAGAGGGTGCTGCCCCACCACCGCTGTCGGGAGGAACCCCGCCAGTTCCACGTGGATAAAGCGGACCCAGTACGTGCTCCCCTTGTGTTGCCAGTCGACCTGTGGACATGGGTACAGCGTGACTGGCACTTTGATTGGGTCAACATACTGCCAGTCAACATGGGTACAGCGTGACTGGCACTTTGATTGGGTCAACATACTGCCAGTCAACATGAATACAGCATGACTGGCACTTTGATTGGGTCATCATACTGTCAGTCAACATGGGTACAGCGTGGCTGACACTTTGCTTGGGTCAACATACTGCCAGTCAGCATGGGTACAGCGTGACTGGCACTTTGCTTGGGTCGAAATACTGCCAGTCAACATGGATACAGCGTGACTGGAACGTTGCTTGGGTCGACATACTGCCAGTCGACATGGGTACAGCGTGACTGGCACTTTGCTTGGGTCAACATACTGCCAGTCAACATGGATACAGCGTGACTGGAACGTTGCTTGGGTTGACATACTGCCAGTCGACATGGGTACAGCGTGACTGGCACTTTGATTGGGTCGACATACTGCCAGTCAACATGGGTACAGCTTGACTGGCACTTTGCTTGGGTCGACATACTGCCAGTCAACATGGGTACAGCGTGACTGGCACTTTTATTGGGTCATCATACGGCCAATCAGTGCTCTCCTCTACTGATTACAGGATGTGTCGAGACTCGATGTGTTTGAACATGAATGTTTGGAAATACAGATAGCTCAATCTGACGCCGTACATACGTACGTAAGTCATTTCTCCGAACGTCTCAGTAGGACACTTGTCTGCAGGATCTACCAACCTGGACGTTGAGGTCGTGAAGTCCTTCACTGTCAACCTTAAGGACCCTCCCTATGTCTCCTTCGTGCACCTCCTCGTAAGTCTTGCAGCAGCGCACCAGCATACCCTCTGTGATGTTGTCTCGGATGTAGATGGCGTACTCGTCGTTGCTGAGGAAGTCGGAGCGCTTGTTGTAGCCCCCGGCAGATGCCCCCTGGAAGGAGAGCTCCTCAATAAACAGTAGGGGGTGAGGGGGGGGAAAGGAGGCTTCAGACACTTCAAATATGCTTTAAGGAGGGTACCCTAAGACCCCTAAAGACATTAGAGAAAATATCAACTTGAGAATGTTAAATAGAAAAAATGAATCGGAATTTGTTTTAAAAACCATCAATAAGCTCGGAAACAAATTCAAATTCTAAATAGGAAAAAATACATACACATTGGAGTTGGGCCGTATACACTATTTTCACTTTAATTTCGAATCCCTAATCTCAACTTGGAATTTGAATCTTGAAACCATTTTTTTTTTTATTTACTACCGTTCGGGTTATATGCTTAAGTACTAATTATGCTAATAGATAAGAATGGTAAAGGTTGAATTTTGAGGAAGTGAACACGTATTTGTGTGTTGAAAGGAAAAACCACCCCCAGTTCATCTGACCGAGATTCGAACCTCGATGTCCTCGGCAGTCTAACTTAGCACCAAGCTAACGCATTAGCCGACTACACCACCGAGGAGGGCTTAAACCAAATTATCTTTATGAACGGAAACACAAATAGTAATTAAATGTTAACATTCTTTCTTACAATCCATTCATTGTAAAACACATACATTCAGTTAAGTGTTAAATTACTGGTCTGGGGTCTGGTTGTTGAGTTCATATTATAGTTATATTCTGTTCTGAACTACCAAGAGCCAGTTATGAGAGAAATTAAACAAATTTAAACGGAAAAATGGAAAAACAAAATTTTAAGGATTTTATATTTTCACAAACCCTCAAATCTTGAATATCATGAATATTTAAGAGCTTGAGGGTCCGATGGTTCAAGGACTTGAGGTTTAAGGATTCAAGAACTCAAGGTTTAAGGATTCATTGACTTGAGGTTTAAGGATTCAAGAACTCAAGGTTTAAGGATTCAAGAACTCAAGGTTTAAGGATTCAAG
>CABFWO010004093.1:44702-57622 GCA_902155825.1 Timema genevievae
TGAAATGGAGGACCTACAGTTTAACGTGGGATCCGAACCACGGTTGAGGCCTGGCATTCCACACATTCACAAGTTGTGATTAATACACATCTTGTCAGAGGTGAAGGAAGGGTTTGGCAATCAGATAAATCTGTGCCGGGTCCGAGGATTGAACCCCGAACCCCCAGCACGGATGTCCGACACCTCACCGCTAGACCACCAGGTCACATGTATGACCATTAAAGGATTGCTGTATATAGATACAGGTTAAAATTGTCGCGAGGCACATTCTTTTTTAGTTTCTTCTTCTTACAAAGTCATCAAATTCCTGCGCATACGCATAGTGATATTTCAGTGATGTTTCAGTACTGTCTAAGATGTTAAGTAGAGGAAATCCCATGCCGACCTTGAGAATTGAGATTAGTATATTGATCTATGTTAAACAATATTTACAGTGTGTTGTAAAGGAATATGTGAAAGTTCCCTGACTTTATCCTAGCACTTTTCTAGGTCTTTCAGGTCGCTGGACACCCGGGAAAGTTAACCCCTAACGTTTTCTAGATCCAGACTCCTAATATTACACCCCAACTGGTAGCCAGTACGGGGACTGACCCAGGGCCTTGATGGCGGACTCGACGCTGCGCCGAGCGAAGCCCATCTCGGTGAGCTGTCCGACGAGCGGGGACTGGGGCTTGTTGAGCTTGTTGCTGACCGAGGCAGGGGAAGGGAGGGAGGTCTCGCTGGCAGGAGTGTTGACCCCTCCCCCAGATTTACTGTTGGCTCCTCCTCGCTGCATCTTGGAGCGCACCTCCACGGCCAGGCACTGGGACACGCTCAGGGCCGCGGCCTGTATAGCAACACGGGGGCGTGGTTATAGGCGGGACCCCCTTTGAGGGTCAAATGGTCCAAGGAAGTGTCTCCCAGAACTTTTTACTCTGTACAGTGCTGTGTAAATTAATGGAAACACTTTGAGTTTTTTTAAATTAGACAGAGTTTACTATTATTGACTTCACAATACACTGGACAACCTTATAGAAAAACAATGAGCATCTGTTAGCACAGTAATAACCGACAATCATGGTCGTTAGCAGTGTGACCAACCTAATTGGAGCTAACAGAAATTTCCCTACCCAGTGCAATGTTTCCCTTAATTTGCACAACACTGTAGAGTTTTTAGAACAACAAAATTCCGCAGCCCACCTATTGTGCAATGTCATTTTGGTGCATAAAGTTGTGAATAAATAACAACAATATATAATTTATTCAATCATAAAACCACTAAGTATAAAATTCAAACTTTAATTCGGTTTTGTGAATATATCAATTTATTCGATTCAAGTTCGCTTCGAAGTGACAAAGTGTACTCGGCACGTCCCCCCACGTCAGCCTAACAGGTTGTCCGATTGGTGCAACTCACCTCGAAGCTCCGCCTTGCCGAAGGTGGACTTGAGGGGCGAGGGCTGCGTCGCCTTTATTATGAGTCTCTGGACGAGGAGGGTCTCCGACACGGGGTCCAGGTCCTCCCCCTCGTTCAGCGCCTCGAGGGACGCGGAGGACTCGAGCGTGCGGTGACGCAGGATGTGCCTCAGCAACATCTGGTGCCTGAACAGCACAGCGATGGCGTTCATCGCCGTCAGACGCTGCTGCTGGGTGCGTAGGAGGGTCACGTTGACAGCACCTGTCAATATGGAGAGTAGTCAACAAGGATGGTCGTCAATGAGAAAAGTTGTCAACGAGGAGGAGAGTCATCAATGAGAAAAGTCGTCAACTAGGAGAGTCGTCAATGAGAAAAGTTGTCAACGGGGAGGAGAGTCATCAACAAGAGTCATCAATATATATTGATAAAGATACAACCCAGGGGTTTCAAGTAAGGACGTCAGACTCGTTTTCTCGATTCTTGGCTCTCAAATCCCAGCACAAACATTGAATAGCTGAAGGATTAATCTTCAGAAATAAATATTAGTTCCCTTACGGCTCAACACTGTTCCCGGGAAGCACGTACCTGGCACGCAGCTCGGCTGCCTCCGGTCAGAGTACTCGTGAGTGATGAGTGACACCAGGGTGGCCCACGTATCCAGCATGTTCTCGGTCATGAGCATCTTGTCCAGGTTGAAGTGCGCGGTCGGTAAGGGGACCACCGCCCCGAGCGCCAGTTTCCTCACCTCCCCGGTGTCGTGCAGTTGTACCACCAGCTTGCAGTGTTGGCTCACCTGGCACACCGTGCCTGCGGAGGGGTAGAATGGGTGAGAAGGTGCACTGACTCTCTCGACCCTTGAGTTCATCCCCCAAACTTTTACCAGTCGCATACCCCTTTTGGGGCCATGGACTAGCTCTCCAGCTCTTGTAGTATACAAGGTTGTTACCAATTTTAATAAAACCCTGAGTTGTAGTATTCTTTAAATTGAAAAATGAAACCTGGACACGGGAATTGAGCTCGGGACTTTTGGTTCAGTACTCCAGTGCTCTAACCACCGAGATATCCAAGATTCATCCCGTGCCCAGGGTCATTCTTCACTCATATTTTAAGGCAGAGTCTGTGACGGACATGTGTAAATAGTTAACATACATATGAGTAATCAATTTAAGATCACGAGCTATCAGATAATGCAGCCATTGTAATGGTACTGTTTGGGGTCCTTCTCATTTTTTTAAAAAATTCATGGATGAAATCTATTTTTCTTTAAAGAACTGTATGTAAGTTTTCCTTTTAATACTTCATCCATGGATGATCAGGCGTTTTCAGAAGTAATTTCAATATAATACATTTTAAATCTTTCTTTCTTTAAAAGATCAACTCCGTTTTATTTGAAAATCATGTGAAATGCTGGTTGCCTTTACCCAATATGAAGTTAGCCTTCAAAACAAGAGGTTGTTAGGAGTTCTCCTATTAGTTGGTTTTAACACGTTCGACAAGGGGTCTAAGAAGCAAGGGGTATGTCATATATAAGCTGCTTGTGTGTATAGCAATCGACAGAACATAGTAATATCACAGAAAACTAGGAATTTCTATCTCAGTCCGTAACAAGAACTAGCTCAGGTTCTCCACCTCAGTTAGTTAATTAACAAAAACTGTATCATTTTAATAATAAATTAACAATATTAAAAGTGAAATTAACAAAATAAATCGTGTACAGCATTAAATCTCTACTAAATTTCAACAAATAGCCAATAAGTAATCCTACAGTAAGCAATACACATAATCAGATCATCATAGCCATGTGATACCAAGTGCGCAGTAAGGCATGCACACGTCATCATCATCATCATCATCATCATCATAATCACTTTGATTGGTTCCCAACTGTGGGGTATGCACAGGTCCAAATTTGCATCAAACAAACAGGTAACACTATAAAATCTTCAACTGTGGAGAGCTTTATGTTGTCATGTTGTTATGTTAGTACAAAGACGACTGTAGGACTCCTGGATATCTCAGTGGTTAGAGCAGTGGTGTATTAAACCAAAGGTCCTGGGTTCTATTCCTATAAATAGGTGTTCAAATTTTATTTATTAATACCATGTTTAATGCAGCTATATCTGTAACTAAAAGATCATTTCCATCTTCTCTAAGCTTCGGAATTCTTGTATAACTAATTGAATGGTCGTTAAACTTCCCTCCACAAAATTGTTAGGCCCCTCACCTTGGCCGAGACCCTCGGCAGCTACGAGTCCTCCGATCCTGACCCTGGAGTCCACGCCCCCCAAAACAGACAGGGCGGCGTTCACCGACGACTGGATGGCCATGCTCTGGTCCACCTCGCACTCGTTCACCTGCGACAAACATACCAGAGTGTTGTGGGAGTTATACTCACAACCAGCATCGACATCTGTTGACCTAGTTCTAGAGCAACTGCTTCACACTTGTATGTGTTAGAGGCACACTCTCACCTGTATGTGTAGGAGGCACACTCTCACCTGTATGTGTAGGAGGCACACTCTAACATGTATATGTAGGAGGCACACTCTCACCTGTATGTGTAGGAGGCACACTCTAACATGTATGTGTAGGAGGCACACTCTCACCTGTATGTGTAGGAGGCACACTCTCACCTGTATGTGTTGGAGGCACACTCTCACCTGTATGTGTTGGAGGCACACTCTCACCTGTATGTGTAGGAGGCACACTCTAACCTGTGTGTGTAGGAGGCACACTCTCACCTGTATGTGGAAGAGGGACCCCTCGGTGAGAAGGTCCCCGGCCACGACCAGTTTGGTCGCCAGAATGTGGTTGAGCGCTTGGTTCCAGCCTGGGAGACCGTGAAGAGAACGCAACAGAGCGATGCACTCCTCGGCGACGCTGCTGGACTGGGACGCTGTCAGGGACACCCTGGACACTGCGCGGGACAGACACACGGTCCATGAGACCAAGGGTAGAAGCTGATGGCACGGGATGTCCCGTCAGGATCACGGAGGCTTCTCAATGATGAGACATAATTTGCGTCTAGCCTAGGATTGATATTATTAACGAGCAAACCCGAGACCAACTACAGATATTATGCATTGCCATGTGCTGCCATCTACAGATTCAAAATGAAAAGTTATCACTGAAATGTGTTATCTTTCTCTGTTTTCTCCTTGTCGATTTCGTACCTACACTTTTTTTTTCTGAAGAGGATGCGGCATATTTTTTATCATGGCTATCTCTGAAATGTAACTATAAACCAAATTTTAAAAAAATCTAATTAAAAATTTAAAAATCCGGCTCCGAAATGCATTCTGTCCACCTATGTTAAAAAATTACAGATCTCCGTAAATTTGGCTGGGATCCGCACACAAACAAACAAACACTTCCTTTTATTCTATGGATATTTGTAAAGATAAAAGAGCATCGAACGGCTGCAATAAATTAATTATTATTATTAGCACCGCGTCTTACTACCCGTTCGGGTTATACGCACTTACGCTAATGTGTAATGGTTGGGTGATTGTGAGATGAAATGAAGGACCTACAGTTTAACGTGGAATCCGAACCACGGTGGAGGCCTGGCATTCCTCACATTCACAAGTTGTGATTAATACACATCTTGTCAGAGGTGAAGGAAGGGTTTGGCAATCAGATAAATCTGTGCCGGGACCGAGTATTGAACCCTGGACCCCCAGCACAGAAGTCTGACACCTTATCCCTAGACCACCAGGTCACCACTAATAAATTAATCATTGCTAGAAAGGCAAGGAAGGTCCTTCTCTTGAGATGACTGATGTACCCTGAAAATGACATAGTTATGTGTTTTGTTGTGTGTTTATTTGCGAACTTTGAGGACTACAGTTTCCTGCTAAGTGTGTAGGACTTGCCCTTCCATACTCTAGATGAATACTAATAATCGAGAGATTCAAACCAAATACCTCAATTTTCCAATCCAAGAATATCCCGGATCTGAGTTCGATAGAATTCATGGTTACCCGCCACGGTGGCGTAGTTGGCTAACGCGCCAGTCGTGTTGAGCCATACCACCGGGGACGGGGAGATCGAGGTTCGAATCTCGGTCAGGTGAACTGGGAGGTGGTTTTTCATAAATGGTTTTCCACTCTCCCTTCACGCAAATGCGGGTTCACTTCCTCTAAATTCAACCTTCCCAATTCCTAATCAATTAGCGTAATTAGTACTTAAGCGTATAACCCAAACGAGTAGTAAGACGCGATGCTAAGTAATAATAATAATATTAATAATAATAATAATAATAATAATAGAATTCAATTGTATTATGTTTGTAATAAGGTACAAGAAAGGAAGATATAAGGAACAAACACAGTTCACACTCTACACTGCTGTCACTGGGCAAAAAGGCACTGGCTGTCTCGTGAACAAAATCTGTCGTTAACGACCCAATCCCCCGACCTAGGTTTCATTCTATCGGAACACATCTGGAGGGAGTGCGAAGCAACTTGTTAAAAACTTTATGTAAAAGCCATACTGTGTTTGTTCCCTTTTATATATTTATTTCCCCTCCTTTCCTGTACCTTCTTACAAAAATAGCTCATAAAGGGGAAAGAGGACTTACTTATAGAATTTAATTATAAATTCAAGTCAAACAATTAGGTTAGTTTTAACATTTTAAATGCAGTTTTGGGGCAAAGCATTGAGTTATAACATCAAGGAACGAAATAGCTCGTGTTGGTTTTGGTGATAGGGTTACAAATAAATGTTGTCTAGTTGAGTTTTAGATCTAAAGGTCTCGGGTTCGATACCTGGTCCTCCCAGATCTTTCAGTGAAACAATGAGTCTGGAACAGAGTCGAACTCAGCCCTGTGAAATGAGGAGCAACTTGAATAAAAAATAAAAAATAGCAGCTCTGGTCTTAAAAAAAAGAGTTTAATGAAAAGAAGGTTCAATGTACTGATCACATGACATGAAGGTTTTTTTTCCATCCAAGTTTTAAGACTTCCAAGACACCGACTGTCACAACCATTACCTGGCAAGGGCGTGTCAGTGGGACAGAAGAGCGCAGTGTACCCCAGCAAGTGGAACAGCTTCTCGAGCAGCCCCAGCCTCTCGGAAGGGTCCACCTCCCAGGAGGGCAGCACGGCCCGCAGCAGTCTGAGGGACAAGACCTGCTTGGGGAGACGGATGGCGATGTCGCTGTCCTGCCCGCCCACCATGGACAGGAGCAGGTGTACCCAGGCGGGGGTGGAGAGGGCCCGGCAGAGCGCCGGGGAGTACGCGATTGCCCGCACAAACCCCAAGGTGGCCCACTGGGCGTGATGGTTCACCGCCAGCAGCTGGGCGGGGGAGGAGCAGTCTGAGTGTTTGTTGGCCAGCTGGACAGAGCACATCAGCGCGATTAGGATTAGAAGGAAACTTAGACTTTCCTTCAACAAAGGTACAGATTCCATCAATATATGATGTTTTAAATCCATGACTGTTTCCAGCCTGGATCAGTTTTCTATTCAAGCCATATATTCTCCCCTACTGGCCGTCGTAGCTTCATATGCCTTATAATATAACTTAAGACTAGGACAAGCACAACATCCAGTCCCCAGGCTGTTAATTCAACACTGTGAAACACATTTCACCAATGATATGTTTCTCGGCCATGCCGTGAATCGAACCCGGGACCCTTATCTCAGTAGACAGACAGACACGCTACCAACTGAGCTAAGGTGTTGGATCTCCTATAAATATATAATATGTAATTAAATAAATGTGATAGATTTGTATAAATATGAAGCACAAATAAAAGTACATTACTAACAGTTTAATATTTATCTCCAGTTATACCAACTTAGTTGTTGAAAGAAGCTGTAAAAAAACTCCAAATAAAAGTGATTGTAAATGTGAAATAATCTTCACTGTTACAGAAACATTGGAAAAAAAAAGAGGAGTATCTCTGTCCACCAAAGAGCATGACAATCGATTATATATTTCAAAGACTCGAATAAAAAATATTTGTATTTGTGTTGAGATAAAAAACTACTAATTTTATATTTAAAAAAATTCAAACACATTATTTTTAATAGGGTAGTAGCCAACTTAACATTTTTTTTTTTAGCACTGCGTCTTACTACCCTTTTGGGTTATACACTTAAATACCAATTACGTTAATGAGTTAAGAATTGGGAAGGTTGAATTTAGAGGCAGTGAACCCGCATTTGCATGGAGGAAGAGTGTAAAACCACTTACAAAACTGCTCCCCCTCCCTTTACCCCAAGACCGCCGTTGTCTACCTCCCAACTGTAGGCACACAGTTCCCTCGAGATTGAAGGGGAGACAGTGAATTTGAGAATGTTGAAACGTCGTCTTGGTACCTGAATAATCTCCCTCAGTAGTGAACTGATGATCCTGATGGCAGACGCCTGGATGTGGTCTCCCTCTATCCCGGAGCATATGGCGAGCGTCCTCATGAGCGTCACGGACGCCTGTTTCAACAGTTTGGTTGGGTGAGCGTCTCTGCACCTCAGCTTCGCCTCTGCGGGGGGACATGAGTGCAACATTGGTTGTTTAGGGCTATCGCTCTTATATATTCACACACACACACACACAAACACACACACATGAGACGTACGTGAGTTATTGGCGGCCTCTTCCTGTACGTCTGTGTCGGTGTCTGCGTCCACAGGGGTAGGAGGCTCGGCCAGTTTCAGGTCGTACTTGTCCTCCTTGCCCATACGGTACGAGTTGGTGGAGCCGTTGTCCCACTGGACCCTAATCCACCCGTCTTCCCCTAGGTCTCCTATCACCCTGCCCTCTCCCGGGGGCAGGCCATCCTGTGGGGTGCAACACAAGGGGTGAGTCTTCTCTCTCACACTTCACACGGCAAGGTTGAGTTTGAAACTTAACTCCCTTCAGACATTTTTTAGTTTACGAAGTCTATCGTGGACCACACCCGAGTATCTTACGTGAATGAGGTGAAGGGTAGGAGTAGAGAGGATGTCACAAGAAGAGGAGAGCAGGGAGAGTTGTTAAATAGGTGTGTGAGAGAGACAAGGAGAGCATGTTAGCTGTCACCTGGAGAAACAAGGACAGTGAATGTAAGAGAGACAAGGAGAGCATGTTAGCTGTCACCAGGAGAAACAAGGACAGTGAATGTAAGAGAGACAAGGAGAGCTGTCACCAGGAGAAACAGTACATGAGATAGAGAGATAGGAGGAGTAGATAACAGAAAGTTTTCGAGTGAGAGGAGAAGAATGGTGGAAGGATAGAGGAAGATGGTGGCATTTTACTAAACTGAACCAGTCACAGGCTGGAAACAGTTGTTGATGATTTTGAAATGTCCCCATTTAACTAGAAAGTAAAAGAAGGGCAAAGTTAAACACTAGGGTGAGAGGGTATGTAAGATTTAGAAAACTAAAAAGGAAAGTCCATAAGTCAACAATCCCCCATTCAAATCCAGATTCCTCAGGAGAAACGTATGTGTGTTTATTTATTTACATACAAAGAACAAAGGCCAGTTGTTTTCTTTAGGACCGTGTCATACTACCCATCTGGATGAATGCTTATGTACTAATTAGGCCAAAGGGTTTAAGTATTAGGGAGGTTATATTTATAGGAGTTGTATCAGCATTTACTTGGAAGGAGAGAAGAAAAATCAACCTGAGTACAACTTACAAGAGGGTGATGTGGTGCAACCTCTCTTGAGGAGAACGAGGTTTATTAATGTTTCAATATTTTCTAGCCTGTTTTGTTAAGAACTTAGAAAGGGAAGGGGTATGAGAGGGGGCAGGGTGAAGGCTCCCCCCCTCTCCCCATACGGAGCCGTATGTTTGTATAAAACCTTTTATTTACTAAAGGTATATTAACATTTTCTAGTAAACCTCCCCACTAGAAAAATTAGCTTTACACGCGTGTGTTGGTTTGTCGTTGATGTAGAGCATAGTGTCTACTCAACTTGACCAATGAAATTCCCTGATTTCCCCTGATCATTTCCTAAAATTCCCGACTAAAAAGTATGTCTAGTCACCCTCCCCCTCTCGTTTTTCTGAATAATATAAAAAAAATTCAAAATCTAAATAAACATGTTATTTTAAATTTGTATTAACATTGTTTACTAGGAATTATAAAATATATTACACAACTACAAACAAAAAACGACATTTTGAATCACATTATAATTTACTAATTTAGTGATTACTATAATATTTCATATTTTGAGTAAAACCACATTTTCCCGGATTTTTATTGTAATCTACCAAATTCCCTACTTATTCCCGTTTTTCCCTATCACTTCAAATTCCCAGCTAATTCCCGCTTTCCCTGATTTTCCCGGACGGTAGACACTCTGTAGAGGTCAGGGTTCGAATCTCAACCAGCTGTACCTGGGCTGGTTATTCCTAAATGATTTTCAACTCACCCTCCATATAAATGCAGCTACATTTTCTCTTAAACATCACCTTAAAAGTGTAACTATGGTTATGGCTGGGGAACCGGGGAGTTAAGGTACGCAGCGCAACTATTATAAACCTCCTGAAACTAGGAGGGAGCTACCTGGTCCCCCCACTTCCAGTCGACGCCGCGGACCACCCTCGTGCCGATCTTCATCATGGCCGCCAGCTCTGGGCCGCTGAGGATCACCGACGGCGCGCTCGTCTTCTGGAGCGAGTCTTCGTATATGGAGTACACCTCCTTGGTGGCCTCTGCACAGGGGGGGGTGTCCGGACCTAGGAGGGGGAAGCGATGGGTCATCAAGCACCCGGTCCTTGTTCACTTACAACTGTTTTCTGTCTAGTGTATTGATCCACAGTTGAGCTCTAAAATATTCTCACTTGAAAAATTAAAAAAAAAAAAAACTTTTTTTTAAGTATTTTAGTCTTGAATCCTTCAATCTCAAATATCCTTAAGGAATTTAGGTCCGTAGAGGAAAGCCCTAGCCAGGACATGTGCTAGATGTGGCTCCTAACCTCAAAGCTGTATTTCCTACAGTTAAATTGTTTTTTTATCATATGGCACACTTGACCGGGAAGGACTTTGGTGTCCAGGCTTGGTCGCCCCTGTAAGTAGACTATTAGCCGCTCTGGTGGCACAGAGCACCGCCCAGGGTGCACCACAGGAGGTTGTCTACACGTCATACCAGCAATGAGATGATGTGATGATATTTACTATGGAGTTGTGGAGCCAGGTTGAATCTTAACCTAACTTGAGCCTAATCTACTAAACCCTGGTGACCAATGGTATAGTTCCCCTTAAGTGAAAAATACCCAAGGTACCAGCGGGGAGTTGAACCCGGGACCCCCAGGCTCGTAACTAGGTGCACTGACCCCTGAACACGGGACCGGTTAATCTAAGTCACGATAAGCTGCTAATAAGCTTTTCAGACTTTGAACGGATATTCTTTTATTCGAGATATTTAACATGCACTTTCTAAACCAACTGATTTAGATCAGTACACGAGAATTTCTATTAGCGAGAGCGAAAGAGCCTACCAGTTTTACCGGGAAAGGTATTCTCACATACCTTGCAGGGTTCTTTTACACGCGACCACTGACGGCTTTACTTCCCCTCAGAATGAGGTTGTGCTAAGGATTTGTATCGCTCAAGAAAGATCTGTTGACCCCGGCTGGGATTGAACCCAAGAACATCGGGTCCCGAGGCGAGCACTTTACCTCAAGACGGCCGAGGTTGCCTTGGTTTGATATAGACTACTCACTCCTGTTACTGCGAAGAAGACTCACCAATCTGTCTGAGGAGGGTCTGGACCAGACCCAGGACCCCAGAGTTGACGATAAGACTCACTTCTATGGCGTGGGGACTCCCCGTCAACATACCCAGTATGGCCAACAGGAATCTGGAGTACGAAACCAATTAACATGTTTCAATTAATATCAGATTAAATAGCCGCCTCTAAATATTATAATATTTATAGTTGAAAAATGACTCCAGGGTACGGAAATCAAACCCTGGACTTTTAGCTTAGTATGCTAATCCTCTAACCACTGAGCTATCCAGGAGTCGTCCCATGCCCAGGGTCATTCTTCACTCATATTTTAAGGCAGGCATGTAATGAGGATGTTGGAGTACATGAGATAGTAGAGGAAGCAACACTGAGATGGTACGGACATGTAATGAGGATGTTGGAGAACATGAGATAGTAGAGGAAGCAAGACTGAGATGGTATGGACATGTAATGAGGATGTTGGAGTACATGAGATAGTAGAGGAAGCAAGACTGAGATGGTACGGACATGTAATGAGGATGTTGGAGTACATGAGATAGTAAAGAGATAGGAGGAACAGATAACAGAAAGTGTGCTAGTGAGAGGAGAAGAACGGAGGCAATTAAAGGAGGAAGGTGGTGGCATCTTACTAAACTATTCCTGAACCCAAGTTATACCTTGCCCAGGGTATCTTGCGCAGCCAGCTGTAGGTCCCTTGGTTCAAGGATCCTTTGCCCCGCAGCTTGTGGGAGTGCGCCGGGTGGTGGTGGGCCAGCAGGACATGCTCCCTGAGGGCGTCCACGGCCCAGGAGGTGACCCTGGACTGGGCCAGCAGCACCTCCACCTTCTGGTAGGGGTTAGCCAGCTGCACGTTGTTCAGACAGTAGACCGAGTCCTCCCTGGGGGCGCAAGAGATTGCCCACTTAGTAAACAGTGGACCCAACCGGGATTCAAACCTCGATCTCCCTGTCATCAGTCGGCCAGGAGCCAGTCTAACCGTTTGGCCGCTGAAGTGTGTCATTACTGTTTTTATTATATATTATATTTCCTCCTGTGTTAATTTTTTTACTAGAGATGGGTACAATCATTTTTTACTAATCCGAATCTCGACTCGTAATCCTGTAAAAAATTATGACCATAAGAAGAAATATAGATATAATATAATAATATAAAATATAAATAATAACTAAATGTTAACATTCTTTCTTATAATCCATTCATTGTAACATTGATACATTCAGTTAAGTGTTACATTACAGGTCTGGGGTCTGGTTGTTAAGTTCATCCTATAATTATAGCTCATTCTGAATCACCAATAAGAAGTATTAGAGCTCTAAAATAAATGTCACTTAAAAAATTTAAATAAAAAGTCGTTTTTAATGAGTTGCGTCTCAAATCTGAAATTTTCTCGAATTCTTGGATCTTGAGATTTGTAGCTAAAGTGAACTAATGGATTGTAATAGTATGAGATTTGAACCCAAACCCGCCTTTTTTTATTATTATTTTTTTCCCTTATACATTTGTCCTGACATCTTATTTTACTATAAATCAGGACTTTTTCTGCTCTGTTCGTATTACAATATGCATTCTATATAGTTAATCTAAAAATTGTACACACAAACTTTCTGGAATATAAACATAGACTACTACTAAAACTATTTGTCCTGTTATTGATTATAACCAATTTACCCCGACCTTTGCCTGTTAGCATCTCAGGCTACTATATATCAATACCATTATTTAATTTATGATAATTTATATAACTATACTTGTCCCTCTTTCCCTATTATTTATTATTTTATTATTTTTTTATTTTTTTTTTATTTTTTTATTTTTTTTATTATTTTTTTTTTAATT
>CABFWO010004094.1:0-17431 GCA_902155825.1 Timema genevievae
GTGGAACCAAGCAAGGTAGCAGTCTTACCTTGACTGATTACACTATGACTATCTTATAAACTACACCATAGTGGAACCAAGCAAGGCGAGTAACTTGTTGGTGGGGTTCTCAGTCACGTCTGGTCTGGTTTACTGTGACGGGGAGGTAGAGGTTCAAGTCCTGTATGGATGAACTGAGAGTGTTTCTTCCTAAAGGGGTTTTAAATCTTCCTACACGCAAATTAGGCATATTTTTCCTAAGTTTTATCAAATTGAAATTCTAGTTTGAAGTCTAGGTATCTACCACGATTGACTTCACCGAGGAAAACTCCGCATGTTTCCCGTCCTATCTCCAGATAACACAAAATTCACCCTTCTCATCATATTCTATGTATGCTCTCATTGGCTGAGCCAACAAACTGCCCTGTGGTCACGTGTACACTTGGTTTGGAAGTCTCGACAAGAAATACCTTCCCAAACCGGGTCATGGTGTCTTCAGAGGGGAAATAATAGACAGGTAACCACTTTCAAGGTCATCTGTTGGTCGATACTTCCACCCTATAAACACACGACTTACAAACTAACTGTACACAGCACCTTGGTAACACGAGGAAAACACAAACAATTGATTCTTTGGTGTCAGTTGAGATGGAACTAGGGTCTTCAAGACCCGGATCTTGAAGGAAAACGAGGCTTTTGGGCCGGCATTAAAAAAAAAAGTTCCGTATTTGTAGAATTTAAATGACTCACGTTAATAATAACCAGTTCACTCTGTCGGAGAGCAGCCATTCACATGGTTACTTCCAAACAGTCTTGAAAGCAGTCTTGTTCATTGTTGTCCAGGTCCAGTTTGCTAGTCAGTAGCACCCTCTTCTTGTTGGAAGAAGTCTTGTTCATTGTTCTCCAGGTCCAGTTTGCTAGTCAGTAATATCCTCTTCTTGTTGGAAGCAAGTCTTGTTCATTGTTCTCCAGGTCCAGTTTTCTAGTCAGTAACATCCTCTTCTTGTTGGAAGAAGTCTTGTTCATTGTTGTCCAGGTCCAGTTTGCTAGTCAGTAACACCCTCTTCTTGTTGGAAGAAGTCTTGTTCATTGTTCTCCAGGTCCAGTTTGCTAGTCAGTAATATCCTCTTCTTGTTGGAAGCAGTCTTGTTCATTGTTGTCCAGGTCCAGTTTGCTAGTCAGTAACACCCTCTTCTTGTTGGAAGCAGTCTTGTTCATTGTTCTCCAGGTCCAGTTTGCTAGTTTTTAGCATTCTCTATTTGCTGTAATGTTAATAAAAAGGTTTAGAGATGGGTGAGCACAAAATAACTCACTAACGCCATAAACACAAACACAAGTTTAGAACAAATCAAATGATACCAACACTATCAAGAGAACATAGGTAGGCCTAATGACTGGAAGAATCAATTGATAAGTAAGTATTTTATTGCGGTGTATTTAATGTAAATGCTGGACTTGAATATTAATTTTATATTGAAATATAATTATCATATATGACACAAGATCTAACTTCACTAGACCTAATTTTATAACTCCTAAAGTAATGTCTGCTAAAGTTTATCTCTTGTGAATTAGGTCAACTGGTTACATTTATTAGGAAGCGCTAAAAGGGCCAGGTTGTGTTTGTTTTGTCATGACTATGTGATTGTGTCATCAGGTTAAGAGGCTCCCCACACCATCATGACTGAGCTGATGCACTTGGTTAAGTTCAACTACAACGACATGATTGGCGCAAAGAAAGGTGAGAATGTTTTGATACCATTCAGTCTAACATTGGGTGTTAGGGCAGCGGTCCCAGGTTCAATTACCCTAAAGTGACTGTTGTTTAAGACCTCATATTGACTCGTTTCAGACCCCATGTTGACTCGTTTCAGACATCATGTTGACTCGTTTCAGACCCCATGTTGACTCGTTTCAGACCCCATGGTTGACTCGTGGTTGTTCATGAGCAGTCCTGTGCCAATCCTAACCATCCTAGCATTGTACCTGTACTTCGTGTTGAGTTTGGGACCAAGCGTCATGAACTCTAGGAAACCTTTCCATCTGCAGAAACTACTTGTGGCCTACAATCTGTACCAGGTGTTGTTCAGTTTGTGGCTGTGTACCTTGGTGAGTAGACATAATGTACCTTGGTGAGTAGACACAATGTACCTTGGTGAGTAGACACAATGTACCTTGGTGAGTAGACACAATGTACCTTGGTGAGTAGACAGAATGTACCTTAGTGAGTAGACACAATGTACCTTAGTGAGTAGACACAATGTACCTTGGTGAGTAGACACAATGTACCTTGGTGAGTAGACACAATGTACCTTAGTGAGTAGACACAATGTACCTTAGTGAATAGACACAATGTACCTTAGTGAGTAGACACAATGTATCTTGGTGAGTAGACACAATGTACCTTAGTGAGTAGACACAATGTACCTTAGTGAGTAGACACAATGTATCTTGGTGAGTAGACATAATGTACCTTGGTGAGTAGACACAATGTACCTTGGTGAGTAGACACAATGTACCTTGGTGAGTAGACACAATGTATCTTGGTGAGTAGACACAATGTACCTTGGTAGGTAGACACAATGTACCTTGGTGAGTAGACACAATGTATCTTGGTGAGTAGACACAATGTACCTTGGTAGGTGGACACAATGTACCTTGGTGAGTAGACACAATGTACCTTGGTGGGTAGACACAATGTACCTTGGTGGAGAAAGCTGCAGGATGGACTAAGTACGGACTGTTAGTTATGTTTGTACTTAATGAGTCTCAGCTACCATTTCAAACCACCTGGGTAGGCCTTACACAATATAATTCTCTACCCGAATCAATGGACACGGGGGCTAAGGCGTCAATATTACTTTGTCTTCTCTGCTAATGTCAGGGTCTGAATCCCAGCCCGGCGCACTGAGGTGTCCCCCTCCCAATAGGGTTACCGCTCTTACTTCACGCAAATGCGGTTACATTTATATTATATTCTACTTTATTCATACCCACCTCATTAAGTTGAATATATGAGTAATCCGGACGGTTAGTAAGGCACGGTGCAAGGGATATAATGTACTTGCAATCATTCATTCGAGTAGATTTGTTTAAAAAAACGTTTTAGCCAGATAAATGTTAAAATCAGTTTGAGAAATCACAGGCCTACAAAATCAGCTGATTTCTGAATCACGTTTACAATCGTAACAGATGGTAAATAGCAACTGTCTCGAAATAAACATGAATTAAAAGTTGGTATCTGATCAGCCTTTCAGATTCGGCGCCGTCCAGTACATCTTCAAACATGGCTGCCAGCCCGCCGACCAACCACAAAGCCCTTATTCAGTAGCCGTGAGTAAACCAAGTATTCTATGATACCAACCAACAAACAAACCAACAAACAAACAAACAATTGCCCCTGTATTTGTTGCAGGTCTCCAACGGGGCATGGTGGTATTTCTTTTCAAAAATTATTGAACTTCTTGATACGGTGAGAGCATTCCTTTGTTAAGTTTCTAGCATCAACTTTTCAATCAACTTTCTAGACTCTTATTACCCAGCAACAGGGCCCGAATTTTGATGGCCTCAAAATTGTCAAAATATCAACAATGTAATGACATTAAAAATTATACCAAAAATGACTTTAATTTTACAAAAACTGGAAAGAATGCTCGTAAATAGATCAAACAAGTAATTTACAAATTGAAACTTATATCCGTTTGCAATGAACCACCTTTATCAACCAAACTCTTGCGTTTCACTAAATATTAACATTGATTTACCAATCCCTGCTTCAAGGGCAATAGCTACCCCTTCCCACTGAAATACTTCAAGCTTAGCTGCAGAGCTGTACCAGGAATGATAATCTACCCCTGACACAAAATTATGTTTATTATTAATTATGTAAATTATGTTTCAGTCTTCAGGAATTTACTAAACATCGACAATATCCCGCACAGGATTATTCAAACCATGAAAATATAATCTAAGAATCTAGAGTTTCAAAAATACACTGAACAATGACGTATGAAATATAAATTTTAAAAATAAGATCATGAACAGATATTTTCACATGCTGAACATTGTCTATGATGAACATAATTTAACAACATGTCATCAAAATCCGGACCCAGTTTATCAATAATTACAAACAATAATTAATCCTCAGGGGATTAGGAGTGGTCTCTATAAGGTGTGGACCTTGGTTCCATCCAGGCTGTTGCAAACAGGAATCTGGTATTTATTTAGTATATAAATAGATCAAAATTACATATAATTTATATTTGATTGTTTTGTTATTTTTGCAAAATGGCATTCAAACCTTTGTAAAATTATCTTTTTGCAAATAATAATAATAATTTCATTTATTGAAACGCTCACCATCAGTAATATCTATAACACTCTTGTAAATATTTAAAATAGTATTTACCAATTTACTAATACTATCAACGTTTAGTTAAGTTATATTGTATAATAAAGACAAATTATTTACAATCAAATAATATTATAAAATATAATTTACAAATAAATGTGAACACATTTATACAAGTGTTTGGTTATACGATCAGAATGGTCAGTAAATAGTTGCGCACTTACATTCAACTCATTAATATGGAACATTATCTGTATTAGATAAACTGGGTTGCATTACAAGGTACTTGTTATTTATTCAAACTTGAGGTAACGTTAGATTGTTTACGTACAAAGCGACCTTGTGGGTTGTTGTTTAGTATAAACAAAGTAGTTCTTGTATTGTTTATTGTGTAATGTTGACATTATTTCCTCAACAGGTATTCTTTGTTCTGAGAAAGAAACAGAATCAAGTATCTTTCCTCCATGTCTACCATCACACCGTCACAGCCCTGTTCTCGTGGGGCTACCTCAAGTTCCTGCCAGGTCAGCCTCTCAGAACAATAACACCCTTGGGTGCTGGTGAAACATCGCACTGAATGCACATTCTAATTACACTAATGACGAACTATACACCCATTTGAATATAATAATAATAATAATAATAATAATAATAATAATAATAATAATAATAGTACTAGAACTTGTCTATTACTGTTTGAATTAAATATTGACATGATTTGTGTATATTATGGTAGTAGGTATCACACATTGCACTCTGGTTATCGTCCTCTTGAACTAGGTAGTTAATGTGAAGCTTGTTTCAGGAGAACAAGGCCTGGTTATTGTCCTCTTGAACTAGGTAGTTAATGTGAAGCCTGTTTCAGGAGAACAAGGCCTGGTTATCGTCCTCTTGAACTAGGTAGTTAATGTGAAGCCTGTTTCAGGAGAACAAGGCCTGGTTATCGTTCTCTTGAACTAGGTAGTTAATGTGAAGCTTGTTTCAGGAGAACAAGGCCTGGTTATTGTCCTCTTGAACTAGGTAGTTAATGTAAAGCCTGTTTCAGGAGAACAAGGCCTGGTTATCGTCCTCTTGAACTAGGCAGTTAATGTGAAGCTTGTTTCAGGAGAACAAGGCCTGGTTATCGTCCTCTTGAACTAGGCAGTTAATGTGAAGCTTGTTTCAGGAGAACAAGGCCTGGTTATTGTCCTCTTGAACTAGGTAGTTAATGTGAAGCCTGTTTCAGGAGAACAAGGCCTGGTTATCGTCCTCTTGAACTAGGTAGTTAATGTGAAACTTGTTTCAGGAGAACAAGGCCTGGTTATCATCCTCTTGAACTAGGTAGTTAATGTGAAGCTTGTTTCAGGAGAACAAGGCCTGGTTATCATCCTCTTGAACTAGGTACTTAATGTGAAGCTTGTTTCAGGAGAACAAGGCCTGGTTATTGGCTTATTGAACTAGGTAGCTAATGTGAAGCCTGTTTCAGGAGAACAAGGCCTGGTTATCGTCCTCTTGAACTAGGTAGTTAATGTGAAGCTTGTTTCAGGAGAACAAGGCGTTATTATTGGCTTCTTGAACTCCGTGGTGCATGTGGTGATGTACTCGTACTACATGATGGCTGCCATGGGTCCCAGCTATCATAAGTACCTCTGGTGGAAGAAGTACATCACATGGATACAACTGGTAAGTTTTATGATACGTTACCGTTACACGTACACAACAGATGGTGTGTCTTAGATTAGTATCCTTGTAAATATTCACTGTAGCCCCGATGTGCTATAGTTCCTAAATTATAATCGTATGTTTGGTGTTAAAACAGACTAGTTTGTAATTCAAGTACAAGCTTGTGTTGAGAAAGCTCACGTTAAGGCAACACCTGATGTTTGCTGCAATATTAACAATGTACATTACTCGTTGCTGACACGGCAAGAATGTCAGCCAAATACTAAGCTCTATATTATACCTTGTGTCACAATTTCACAAATGTAAACACATACTTATTTAGTTTAGTTTATAAATCATAGGTAGATAATTAGATAACTTACGTCGAGAGATTATTTTTACCAATATTAGCATAGTTTGTCAATTTAAATAAGTAAATTATATACGTAACATATTATTTTTAATGTTGCATTAGCTAGATATTCTAAAATTAATAGATTGTTTCAATTAATAAATATCATAGTAATTTATCTATATGTCAGTCCCATTTAAGGCTGACCTATTTGTTGTTTCTTCGTCCTAGACTCAGTTCTGCTTAATGCTGACCTATTTGCTGTCCCTTCTGGCTTACGACTGTAAGCTTCCCAAAGGTCTCACTTTCTTCTTCGTCGGCAACGTTATCGTATTCCTGTACCTCTTCTTGGATTTCTACAAGAAAGCTTACAGCAACAACAAGCTGACGGAATGAAGCAACAGGGAATCTCGTCAACGGACGTCGCTTGCTCTGACCATGGCCGAGGGTGTTCTCAGAGGACAATAAACTGGTTCACATTATCAACGCATGTGAGAATAAAACTCTGTAAATGTCTCCAAGTTGAGAAACAGAAAATGCCAAGTTACATTTTTCCAAGGTTCTAGTTTTTATGTGAAGGAAAGACTTGGGGGAATAGCGTGCAATGTCACGAAACATCAATACTGGGATATTTATGTTAAAACGTGAATAAAATCAATAATTCATAATATCACATGACATTTTTCTCCCCTAATTTGACATAAACCTCTGAACTTTCAGAAATCACCAGAAATATCTTGTTACATGCAAGACAAACAACTATTAACTGTTTCAGTTACAATTGTAAAATAACTGTCACAGAGCTCAATATTTACCCTGGTATCGAAATGTCCCGAAAGCAGTTCAATTCCAGAAACCTTATCAATTTAGAATAAATAAGTTAACTTGAAGAGGATCTTAAATACATGTTATTATTATTATTTTGTTGTACATCAATAATAGTTATAATATGTCCATGTGAAAATGATGTGATTTATAATTATTATGACTCTAAATTCCTGCATTTATCTGCTTTTCTCGGGAAAGGCACACTTTCTTGGTATAAATTATGTTAGTTTGGGTATCAATTGTCATGTTCTAGTATCGCGTAAATAACTGTTGGTCGTTTGTAAATATCAATAATAAATGTTATTTTTTCAACATCCTTGAGCTTTATTCATGCTATGCTACATTTTGGCTCTCCCCCTTTCTATAAGATGGATTAGCAATTTATGCTACATTAGCATGGGGGAGATTCTAAAATAACGGTTAATTTATTCTAAACATTCACTGCCTTTAAAGGACCATCAGTACATCAGTAGGCTATTTGAGTCTAATTGAATAATTATTAGAAGACGACATTCTTGTGAACATTTTGAGCCAATTATTTATTTAAAAAAAAGGAAATTTAAATACAAATTTAGTTTCAATAATGCAGCCACATTTTAATATAAAGCTTAATTAGAAACTTTGTCGAGATTTTAGTATATGTCTAATAGTGAATTTGATAACCTATGATGTGCTCTTTTTAAACTCTTTCCGACAAATTATCTAGAGAGTGTAAAACTGGATTCTCTCAAAGCTTATATTTGAATAGTAATGTAGAAATAATAATTAAAACCATTATTGATTTCAATCCATAAGATTGATATTTTTGTTTTATATTGTTAATCTTGATACCGACAAACTGGTCATCTTGGACCAAAAAAAAACTTTCAAAGACAAACTTGACGTCCTATTACGATCCGGTAATTTAATTGGAATGGTTCATTTGACCACTTTTGATCCCATTCTACCCAGGGCTGAGCTACCCTAATAGGGGAGGATATTGGGAGGGGCAAGAAGAAAATATACTTAAGGTAGGGTGCTAGTGAGCGTGAGTTTAGGGCAGTATTTTCGAAGTTTTATAGCATAAACATTTATTTGGCCAAAACAAATCAAATATTTCTTCTATAGAATCATAGAGTTTATTTTTCAGCACATGCTAATCTCAACAGTTCTTTAATATCTGTTAATAGTGTCCTGGAATTTAGTGACAACTTTTTCTCTGCATTTAAAAAGTTTGTCACCAAATGCCGCTATGCTCATGAGAGATATTCAAGAGTATATGTCTAATAGTGAATTTGATAACCTATGATGTGCTCTTTTTAAACTCTTTCCGACAAATTATCTAGAGAGTGTAAAACTGGATTCTCTCAAAGCTTATATTTGAATAGTAATGTAGAAATAATAATTAAAACCATTATTGATTTCAATCCATAAGATTGATATTTTTGTTTTATATTGTTAATCTTGATACCGACAAACTGGTCATCTTGGACCAAAAAAAAACTTTCAAAGACAAACTTGACGTCCTATTACGATCCGGTAATTTAATTGGAATGGTTCATTTGACCACTTTTGATCCCATTCTACCCAGGGCTGAGCTACCCTAATAGGGGAGGATATTGGGAGGGGCAAGAAGAAAATATACTTAAGGTAGGGTGCTAGTGAGCGTGAGTTTAGGGCAGTATTTTCGAAGTTTTATAGCATAAACATTTATTTGGCCAAAACAAATCAAATATTTCTTCTATAGAATCATAGAGTTTATTTTTCAGCACATGCTAATCTCAACAGTTCTTTAATATCTGTTAATAGTGTCCTGGAATTTAGTGACAACTTTTTCTCTGCATTTAAAAAGTTTGTCACCAAATGCCGCTATGCTCATGAGAGATATTCAAGAAATCTTGATATTATCATGTGCAGAAAGCTAAACTCTATGTTTCTATAGAAGAAATATTTTATTTATTTTGGCCAAAAAATGTTTATGCTATAAAAACTTCAAAATTAATGCACTAAACTGGCGCTCACTAGCACCCCACCTTAAGTATAATATATGTTTTACTCCTGTTTCAATGGGTAACTCATTACGAAATAGTGAGTAGCTCATTACGATACTTACTGTTATCGGCTCATTATCCTGATTGTAACTGTGGCATGTAACTACTTAGTGAAATGACGGATCAGCGATAAGAAACTACATTTCTCCATTTTATTTTACTCATGATAAGAAAGTTGCTCAAGATCGCTGACAATTATTGAACAAGATATTTCTACACGTCTATAATGTGATCATCAAGCTACTTACTGGATATATACCAGCTTTGGTGGCCGTGTGGTCTCAGGTGTCACTTTCACAATAGACTGGATTACCGATGACGGGTCTCGAATCCCGGTCGGATTAACTAGTCGTGTTTATTTATCCTTGAGTGGGTTACTGTGCTTTCTAAGGCCAAATGTGTGTACATTTACTCTAAATGATACCTTTATTATCCTGTTAGTGTGGATACTCGAAACGGTTATTAAGATGCGCAGCAAAAAATAAAAAACTAACCGTAATGTGTTTCTAACACGACTCAAACATAAAGAGCTTAACCTGAAACATTAAGAGCTTAATCTGAATGCAGCCCTATATAACTGTCTCAGTAGAAGCTAATACTCGCCAACAAGGGTTGGGGTTCGAACCCGGGGAACATACAATGTCAACCGTCCTATTGGTAGAGCTTTTATTTCCTTCTTTATCAGTCCCTATCATTTGACAGAGATGACATTAATTAGCGCGCCTGTACTGCTAGGCAACTCTTCACACAGCCACGTCACGCTAGTGTCGAACACTCAGGATATAGATCCCAACCTTCATCAGTTGTTTGTGTCGATGTTTATTATGGTGGTATCATTATAACGACACAAGTATTGACGTATGAATAAGTGAAAGTAGATACAGTGACTCTTATAACTGTCGGATGTCCATTCGTAACAAGATTAGGGTGTTCCCAATCGCACCCGAGCTTCTATTCAGGCCCGCAGTTACTTGTTTTGTTGACAGTTGTCAACTTTCACAGTCCTGTAAGGACCTCCTCACAGGACCTCAATACGTCAGCATCATCCTGGTTATATTAGCCCAGATAATATGGATAACACAATCGAATTGTTATAATATTATATTTTATTCGTCTTGTACATGCAGGACAGAATGTATTTACAAGTGATACAGACTAACCTAGGGTCATATACAAAACATGATTATGTTCATATTTACACTTTGTTCAACTTTGTTACGTAATATTATATATCTCTTCTAGAAACAGAACCACAAACCAGCAGATATTAAACTGCCTTATGTAGATTCAATGCTCTATAGAGAGTCTAACTTGAAATGATGGATTACAACTGATACAAAATTTTTATTTCTTCACAAAAAAGTGTTAAAAATAATTGCAATCTATCATTTCATGCATCACCGCCTCTTTAAGAGCAACTGAACTTTTATGACTATACAACAGCAAAATATATTTAACAAACCTAACATTTAATAAAATTATAAGAAAAATACCAACAATAATGTTTCACGAATATTTAAAATTCATCCAAAGGATGTTGTCGAAAAGGTTTTATAGTCCAACTGTTCACTAAGATATAATTTAATTTAGATATTTGTGTTTTGAAACTATTAAATTATGAATTACTCATAAAAGTAGTAAAATTATTCTAATAATTCTAAACTTAGCACCAATTACCTTGTTTTAAAACAACATTATAAGTTAACTCCAGGGAATATTTTACAGGAGCCTTTATTATGTCAAATATATTCTATAAAATAATATTAGTTTTTAAAATTAATTTTGAAAAATCTTTTAGTATGACCATAATCAATATGTATAAATAATTAACAAAATATATGTTCAAATATAGAACTATTTTAAAAACAGTTTCAAGATAATATGCTAGAGTGATGAAAATTAAACAAAAATTGACTTTTATAAAAATAACATTTGTTAAATTTACATACATCCACTTTTTAAAAGGTTTTGATTGCTTTTAAGCATATTAAAGTAGTTTAAATTGGTCTATAAGATATTATAGAAGGTTACTTGCATTTCACTGATATTAATATATTGATTAACATTCGTTTTTCTTATGAACTACAATAATTTAATGCAAGATTTTGTTTAACCTTTTGGTTTGTGGAGCTAAGTATCGTTATTCACTTGATGTATAAATAATAATTATTGAATTTTAATGAAACAGTTTCCGATCGCAACATATTTTAATAAATATTACTACTAATTACTTTGGTGTAAACTAAACTTATAACAATGATAACCAACTCATTTGGAAAATTAAATATGTTTAGGATTGTAACTATAAAGAATATAATATTTTATCAATTATTTTTCCAATAATGCCAATATTATAAACAAAACTTGTAAAAATTATAAATATTTTTTATGACGCTTATACAAACTATTCAAGCAATTATTTAAAACTAAACATACACAAAATTCTTAGAAAATGTTTTTCTATGTAAAGAAAATAATCAGACTCTGTGTTTTGAGGGTATAGAAGGGACATTTTGATATCCCAGATAACTTAATATTAGCTTTTAAAATGAGAAATCAATATGAACACTGCCTTTTACTTGGAAGACTTTGACGAAATATAATAAATAACAAGGTCACTCCACAAATGCTTAAATCACACTTTTAGGTTATGATGCTATCCAAAAAATTAATATTGTAACAGTATTAATAAAAATTATGGTAACATGTGGAGTGCAATAGTTACCAAACTTGGTTAAAATATTGACTCAGTCTATTTTCCATTCAACATCCGCGTGAACTAGTGGCGAAACAGTAGGTCTGTGATGGTCTGATAGGTCTGTGATAGATACCTTAATAAATAATTATCTTGAGATTAACACCGAGAGGCTCCATTCCCCACCAACTGTTGAGGCCAAAGAACGTCGAGCGGATTTGTCTCACACCAACATCAGAGCTGCCAACCTGTGAAGCTTTAACATGAACACATTTAGTAAACAATACATCAAGACAACTTGATTATCGCGACAAACTCTCCAAATCGTTGTTTTTATTAAAGTTCCTCCACAACGTTTTAATATCATAGATTGTGATGAGGTGGTAATTTAAATCAAATACACCCACATTTGACTAGAGAGGGATTTTAAAACCATAGTAATAAATAATATTTGGAACATCACTGTCATTGCAACCACTCTACCTTTCTGTCAGAGGCAACAAAGTCTTTCGTCAGCCTGGCCCATTGGGTCACGTGATCATTAGCGTGGGTTGGTTTAACAAAGGGAGCTATCATAGGATAAAAGCAGCAAGTAATTTAACAAAAGGTAACCTCCACCATGGCTTCCCCTTCCCTCCTGCCAACCCGCAATGCACGTGAGTTTGACAGGTTGGATAGTTCATAGAGACAGGGCCAGTTTCATAGACTTAGTACTCCTCAAGTGGTGCTATATACCTTTACCAGAATAGAATGAGACAGTTTCATAGACTTAGTACTCCTCAAGTGGTGCTATATACCTTTACCAGAATAGAATGGGCCAGTTTCACCTATAAAATCAAATTACTTTGTTGTAATAAAATCAGGCTTTTAAAATAAAAATTGTAATTAACTTAACTAACAATGTTAACAAATATATGTCAACATTCTCTGAATTTGTTTAACAACATACACTCATGTGTAACGGTGGGCACATGGTCTAAATATCAGTCTCGTCCAAGCGGTGAGTGGGAGGTCAGGGTTGCACTGAGGCTACGGTTCTAGAGGAGGATGTTATTCACCTGAAGGCCTGGATCAGGACCTCTTGGCGTCCTTGTCATCTCGGTCCTTCTGGTCCTTAGTTCTTCGCTGTTCGTACTCTTTGTAGTAGAAGTCGTTGAACAGGTAGTAGAAGAAGATGGCGTTAGGGAGCGTGAGGAATAAGGTCCAACGAGGATATCCACAGTCATGGAACAGGAGCTGGAACGAGTGGAGGAATGCCAGGCAGAACTGACCCTGGAACACAACAAGCGTGAGCATTAAACTGAGTCACTGACCCTGAAATAGCAAAATATACATATTTTAAATTGTAAAAAATAATATTACATTACAGCAGAGCGGTCTAGTAACGATTTGTGAAACTACTTGTTGGATCACTGTCTTACAGTGCGCTCTAGTAACGATCTGTGAAACTACTTGTTGGATCACAGTATTACAGTGCGCTCTAGTAACGATCTGTGAAACTACTTGTTGGATCACAGTATCACAGTGCGCTCTAGTATTGATCTGTGAAACTACTTGTTGGAACACAGTATTACAGTGCGCTCTAGTATTGATCTGTGAAACTACTTGTTAGATCACATTATTACAGTGCGCTCTAGTAACGATCTGTGAAACTACTTGTTGGATCACAGTATTACAGTGCGCTCTAGTATTGATCTGTGAAACTACTTGTTGGATCACTGTATTAGAGTGCGCTCTAGTAACGATTTGTGAAACTACTTGTTGGATCACAATCTTACAGTGCGCTCTAGTAACGATCTGTGAAACTACTTGTTGGATCACAGTATTACAGTGTGCTCTAGTAACGATCTGTAAAACTACTTGTTAGATCACAGTAATACAGTGCGCTCTAGTATCAATAAGTACAACTAATAACACTACCATCTGCAGAGTGGTGATATATTTCTTCCACCAGAGGTATTTCTGGAACTGTGGTCCCATGGCAGACATCATGTAATACGAGTACATGATGATATGAACGAACGAGTTGATGAGTCCAATGAGCGTTCCATGACCTCCAGGATAGTACTTGGTGCAACCCCACGACACCATGGGCATGCCGGTGTGATGATACAGGTGGAGGAACGTTATCTGGCGCTCTTTCTTGCGCAGGACGAAGAACACCTGCCAAAACAAGTCATGCAACATATTCAACAACAAGATCCCAGTCTGGCGTTTTATCATTTAGAAGCTTACCAATTGCATAAGGGTTAGATTAAACTTAATGTTTCTTTGAATCACGTCTTATTATCCGTCCTGACTATATCACAAATTGAGCATGGATTTTGATGTATAACTTAGAAGAAACGTACCCGTATTTGCTTGGAAGTAGAGAGTGAAACCATTTAGGAATATTAAGCATATTATACCGGCAATCAAACCCTGACCTCCCCATCACGACAAAACCTATCTATGTGATCCTTACATCACACTAGTGATCGTGCTAACAGCTCCTAAAATCCTTCCTAAAGTTATAACTTACAAAATCAAATGCATTAAAAAAAACTCGCTTTCTAAAGCGCAACCTTTGTTTATTGAGGGCTAAGCATGTAACGTAGTGACATCTGACGGAGATGATATAAACCTCGTCCACAACTTTGACCGGTCTCTTCAGCCTGGTAGCTCACTAGCCGTCGTTCTCTATCACACGTTATATTAGAACAATTTAATATTTTGATTGGTTATCGCATTAAAAATATATAATTATAACCTTATATTAAATTAGCTGTCTTAATGTGTTTGTGTTCAAATGAATTTCCATACTAATGAGACAGTTCGAGAATTATTCTTAAACAAAATAAAATAAGAACATTAACTACATGAATTAGAAATAATTTTATTTGAAAAACAAGTCTATGATAAGCAAACATATTTTACGTTAAGTAAATTAAACGTTCAGCTTTCATTTATGATAGATAGTTTGCTCATTTTGAGTGTGGAATCGAACCCCGAACTCTACACAAGCGGCAACCAAGAATAATGCAAGTTCCGAGCCACCTGTGCTTGTAATGTTAGTGTTAGAAGACAAAGTTAATTCTGGTGGTTCGGATGTTCTACTGTGTAATGGAAGTCAATATGAGCATTTTCCTATCCAAACCAGCAGATATATGTGATTGCTACCCCCGCTAGCATCCGTACGGAGTGTGCAGCTAACATAAAGCACAGGGGTAGGATATAACAATCGTGTGACTTATTTACCGTGTCCAGGAGTTCAGAGATCTTGGCCAGGAAGTACATGTACACCCCTGTGGCTATCTGTAACACAACAGTACACAATTAGTGTTGGCAGTCAGGAGAATAGCAGAGCAACATTACACCCCTGTGGCTATCTGTAACACAACAGTACACAATTAGTGCTGGCAGTCAGGAGAATAGGAGAGCAACGTTACACCCCTGTGGCTATCTGTAACACCTCAGTACACAATTAGTGCTGGCAGTCAGGAGAATAGCAGAGCAACATTACACCCCTGTGGCTATCTGTAACACAACAGTACACAATTAGTGCTGGCAGTCAGGAGAATAGCAGAGCAACATTACACCTCTGTCACTATCTGTAACACAACAGTACACAATTAGTGCTGGCAGTCAGGAGAATAGCAGAGCAACATTACACCCCTGTGGCTATCTGTAACACAACAGTACACAATTAGTGTTGGCAGTCAGGAGAATAGCAGAGCAACCTTACACAATTTCCTGTTTTATTTCACAACTGTATAACATAACAGGGAGATCGTTTAGCTAAATATAACAATAAAAACAGCTAGTTATCATTCGTGGAGTGCAACAACATAGTTTATGCTCTCAGTTGAAATTAATATGTTTACTTCTCGTATACAGTAATAATGTACAGAACTGAGATTGTCTGAAGAGAATATAGATCTGTACACGAATGTTACTTCAATACGAAGTAAATGCTCTGTACTTTGTCCTAACATTATTCCGTTGAGAATTCCCTCATATTGACAATTAGTGTTCCTGAAACACATGATTAGAGTTGTGTAGATGTATACACATATGGACATGAACAGAGTTAGGGAGTATGTTAATCTTACCCTGAGAGCTTCAGGAGATGTTGAGACGTCTACAGGCTCACACGTCCAACTGTATTTGGTGAGCCAACCTGCATCCAGACCCTGCAGGAACACAATACACAACATAGCATTAGTGTACTACCACAGCCTGCAGAAGTGCTTCAAGTGTCGGAAATAAAACACTGCTATCTAGTATCGATACCGGATAGTATTAGGTGAGAACTCACCTCACAGAAGATGTATACGCTGAACACGACCTGCAGGAAGTTGTACAGGATTAGGATGTTGGTGAGCTCGAAAGGTTTCCTGTGTTTCATGTAACGTGGTCCCCACGACAGCACGAAGAACAGGTAGGAGGCCATGATGGTGAGTCCTGGGGTGGGGCTCTTGATCAGGAACCAATCATTGGTGCGAGGATCTTGACAGAACAAGAGCCGAGATTAGTGGAGGTCTGGGGGTGTCTAGGGTAGAAATGGGGTCTCTAGGGGAGAACTGGGGTCTCTAGGAGAGCACTGGGGGTCTCTAGGGGAGAACTGGGGGTCTCTAGGTGAGAACCGAGGGTCTCCAAAGGATCAGTGTTGAAATAATTTCCACCTGACATCAGATATAGCTCGTTTGTAGATATAGCCATTACACTTGTAAATATTCAGATCGTGAATTGACAACTATCCTGAATAAAAATAGTACATATCATTGCGAGAAATACCAGGGGTCAAGTCAAGGTCACTGGACTTGTTGTTAGCACTTCTGACCAGTGAGACCCGAGTCAGGTCAAGGTAAGACTGACTCATACCTTTCAGGTTACCCCAATGTACATTCAATTAATACATTTATCAACCACCATCATCTACTAACAAAAAGTTTCTTAGAAATATAATTTAAATGTTTAAACACCTGATTATATATACATAAAAACTTGCAAGCTAACTTAACCTAAGACAGCTCCCGATGAACACCAGCGCCAGGGGGTGCTGTGACATTATATGGATGCATCTAGTCAGTTTTTGGAATCGAACCAGGGTCTCACCTGCAAGGTCCACGAACAAGTAGTCCCACATGGAGGAAGATGTAGTGTTGGACAGTTCCATGGTGATGTCCTGCGTGAGGTTGTCTAGCCTGGGCCTACCCACCTGGGAACAACAGGACACAGATACAGGCCTAACCACCTGGGAACAACAGGACACAGGTACAGGCCTAACCACCTGGGAACAACAGGACACAGATACAGGCCTAACCACCTGGGAACAAGACACAAATACAGGCCTAACCACCTGGGAACAACAGGACACAGATACAGGCCTAACCACCTGGGAACAACAGGACACAGATACAGGCCTACCCACCTGGGAACAACAGGACACAGGTACAGGCCTAACCACATGGGAACAACAGGACACAGATACAGGCCTACCCACCTGAGAACAAGAGGACACAAATACAGGCCTACCCACCTGGGAACAACAGGACACAGATACAGGCCTA
>CABFWO010004094.1:18691-29914 GCA_902155825.1 Timema genevievae
AACAGGACACAGGTACAGGCCTAACCACCTGGGAACAACAGGACACAGGTACAGGCCTAACCACCTGGGAACAACAGGACACAGGTACAGGCCTAACCACCTGGGAACAACAGGACACAGGTACAGGCCTAACCACCTGGGAACAACAGGACACAGGTACAGGCCTAACCACCTGGGAACAACAGGACACAGGTACAGGCCTAACCACCTGGGAACAACAAGACACAGATACAGGCCTAACCACCTGGGAACAACATGACACAGGTACAGGCCTAACCACCTGGGAACAACAGGACACAGGTACAGGCCTAACCACCTGGGAACAGGACACAGGTACAGGCCTAACCACCTGGGAACAACAGGACACAGGTACAGGCCTAACCACCTGGGAACAAGACACAGGTACAGGTCTAGCCACCTGGGAACAGGACACAAATACAGGCCTAACCACTTGGGAACAAGACACAAATACAGGCCTACTGTTTCCTAGCTAATATTAGTCCTTGTATTATCTAACATAGCCTGACATTAGGCAGTTCATGTAATTACGTCACAAGTACCATAGAAAGGGTTTTTTAGCAGCTGAAAATAATAAAATCGTCTTTATTTCGGTGAAGTTAAAGGCCAGCACCTTTTCTTGCACTTAACCGCCTATTGATAATCCATGATCATACTTACACTTATCTACTAAATTAATAATAATAATTATTATTACAAACTGATTTATATTTTCAACAAAATAATTAAATAAATATTTAAAACTTAGCTCCTCATATAGCTGTACATTTATATACACATTGAAATAATACAAATGAAGAAAACAAAACTGAATAAAGGAGAGATATTAAAAAAGCCACAATCAAACCACACATATTTATATGTCATACTACTATGCATATATGTAAATATAATATGAATATATAAACATTATGGCAAATAATTTATAAAGCAAGCAATGCTGATAGTAATATTTAGTAACTATACAGATTAAATATTTGTTTAGAAATAATAAGAATAATTTTATTACATACACAAATTCATTACATCACATTACGTGTAAATATATGAAAATTATTTTAGTAACGTTTATAATTACAAATAGTTCCTTTCTCATCTAAATGGGACTGTGGAATTAATTGCAGAACAGGTGAAGAGGTTCTTGAATAATTATGTAATCAAACCGTACAGGAATTATACAAAAAATTATACAAATGTGCCACAAAGCTGAAGAAAGAAAGAGAGATATACATTCAAATGTAGTGATTGTATTAAATGTACCCAACAAACCCTCCCTCACAAAGAAACCAGATCTGAGAGCTGGCACATCTGCACTAGTCGGTGAATGTATGGACTATTGAGACAGGGTAAGACTGATTTAAAGGTTGACATTGATAGTACACTTGTCTATTTTCTCTGTCTAGTAAGAAGCATATACATACATTTTATTAAATAATAATGTACAATTCTCTAACGTAGTGTTCCCAAACTCTCTCCAGTCATGTACCCCTCCAGGGGCCATGGCCCAACCAACGTCCCTCTTCAGCCCATTCAAGAAGGAAAAGAAACAAGTATTTGCCATCTTGTAAAGTATAAACTGCCGTGACAAGCTTTTATAAAGCTTCAATAATAGTGTGAACAAAGCCGTGGGAAAATGTAATGTACAACTCTAGAACACCTCCAAATGTAGTGTACAACTCCAGAACACAGCCAAATGTAGTGTACAACTCCAGAACACAGCCAAATGTAGTGTACAACTCCAGAACACAGCCAAATGTAATGTACAACTCCAGAATACCACCAAATATAATGTACAACTCCAGAACACTGCCAATTGTAATGTACAACTCCAGAACACTGCCAATTGTAATGTACAACTCCAGAATACCACCAAATATAATGTACAACTCCAGAACACAGCCAAATGTAGTGTACAACTCCAGAACACAGCCAAATGTAATGTACAACTCCAGAACACAGCCAAATGTAATGTACAACTCCAGAACACTGCCAATTGTAATGTACAACTCCAGAACACCGCGTTCATTTGTTCATCAATGTTACTGTTACCAAACAAACATTTACTTGAATCCGTGAAGGTTATCATAGAGAGAAAGTATTGCAACACAAACTCACGTTTCGATCCAACCAGCCCTTGTGGTTTCTGTTGTGTTCTCTATAGAGATCCACATCATGTCTTCACTCCCCCTGGGAGCAGGCTGTACTGCCATACAATGCAATACTGCTTGCTGCACAGCAGGTCACGGAACAACAGGGGCAGGAAACTGCACGCATTTTGCAGAGTTTGAATATTTGAGGGAAAGAAGAGGTTAAATTGGTGTATCGGCTTCCCAAACCACTCAGGTACTTATTACAATGCCTGCAATATGGTACAGCGACACTCCATACACTGTCCACAAAGTGGTCAAGAGACACTCCATACACTGTCCACAAAGTGGCTAAGAGACGCTCCATACACTGTCCACAAAGTGGTCAAGAGACGCTCCATACACTGTCCACAAAGTGGTCAAGAGACACTCCATACACTGTCCACAAAGTGGTTAAGAGACGCTTCATACACTGTCCACAAAGTGGCTAAGAGACGCTTCATACACTGTCCACAAAGTGGTCAAGAGACGCTCCATACACTGTCCACAAAGTGGTCAAGGGACGCTTCATACACTGTCCACAAAGTGGCTAAGAGACGCTTCATACACTGTCCACAAAGTGGCTAACGAAGATATCTGCAATGGCACGTTGTCCCTCATGTGAGGCCCATCCTGATTCCATTGGTCCATGGTTCAGACCCAGAGTGCGGCTGGATAGTAAAGATCAATATTGTGCCCCGACCGTAGTGTGGGACTATAGGTAGCACCGCGTGGAGCGCTAGTATCGTATTGTTACTCAGACATCTTGTCTTTTCCTGCTGCCATCTGACGGTAGTGGTGGCTACATACCTGCTGCCATCTGACGGTATTTGTAGCAGTTATTGACACCAGTGTCTCGAGGCAGTAGGCCACTGGGCCAACGCTAGAAAGGTTCCATGGAGGACAATAATGGAGGGTGAAAGTCCTCGCTTCTCATCTTTGCTTTTTTCAAACGGACTGGAAAAATAACGGACATTTCCCTAGTAGAGGTTATATTATCGTCGTAGGTGAGAACAGAGCTACAGGACATTGGTTCGAACTAAGTTTGATGCAAGGGAAATATTGCTATAAGAACAAGCGTATAAATTCAGACGCCAGACTCAACTTGATATCTCTGGCGAGTAAAGAGTACACCACTACAAACCTTTATAAGAAAAATGACATGTCAGTTCTTCAAAATGTCTGCATTGTGGGTCCAGCCCCAGTTTGTCATTCCTGCCATAGAGAATCATGGAGTACCAGTTTATTCCCCCAAGTTATCCAAGAGCAGACCACCGCTAACCAGGAACATTGATTTAGGCCCTGTGTTTTCATCCACCGGACGGAATCTGTTGTTATCGTGTACACTTACATCTCTTGTGTAACTTTGGTCTAGGTAAGGGACACTAGACTAGGCACAGGGACACTAGACTAGGCAGAGGGACACCAGACTAGGCAGAGGGACACTATACTACGCAGAGGGACACTATACTAGGCAGAGGGACACTATACTAGGCAGAGGGACACCAGACTAGGCAGAGGGACACTAGACTAGGCAGAGGGACACTAGACTAGGCAGAGGGACACTAGACTAGGCAGAGGGACACTATACTAGGCAGAGAGACACTAGACTAGGCAGAGGGACACTAGACTAGGCAGAGGGACACTAGACTAGGCACAGGGACACTAGACTAGGCAGAGGGACACCAGACTAGGCAGAGGGACACTATACTAGGCAGAGGGACACTAGACTAGGCAGAGAGACACTAGACTAGGCAGAGGGACACTAGACTAGGCAGAGGGACACTATACTAGGCAGAGGGACACTAGACTAGACAGAGGGACACCAGACTAGGCAGAGGGACACTATACTAGGCAGAGGGACACTAGACTAGGCAGAGGGACACTAGACTAGGCAGAGGGACACTAGACTAGGCAGAGAGACACTAGACTAGGCAGAGGGACACTAGACTAGGCAGAGGGACACTAGACTAGGCAGAGAGACACTAGACTAGGCAGAGGGTCACTAGACTAGGCAGAGGGACACTAGACTAGGCAGACGGAGGGCCGCTTATAGCAATGAACATCGTCTTGAGGATGTTTGAAATGTTTCAACGACTGCTCGCTACCAGTTCTAGTTGTTCAGACTCACCAATGACTGGCGATTGTTCAAGTAGGTCCTTGATAGAGAAACTCCTCAGTCTCACATTGACGTCCTCTTCGCAAAAACGAGTTCATCGCTGCAGATTATGGCAGTTGGTAGATACCTTCATATCGCTATGTGAGACTCTTAGCCCTGCTAGAGGTCTTCAGTCATTAGCTGCCTAGCTCCCTAGCACACTATCTCTCTAGCTACATAGCTACCTAGCTCTATAGCTGTCTAGCTACCTAGCTCTCTAGCTACATAGCTACCTAGATCACTAGTTGCACCGTTCTCTAGCTCTCTAGCTGCCTAGCTACCTAGCTACCTAGTTCACTAGCTCCCTAGCACACTAGCTACCTAGCTCTCTAGCTCTCTAGTGCTTCAGCTAAGTGCCTCTTATCATCCACCGTGGGATGCTCTGTTGTTTTGGATCCAAAGTGTATTTTGAGCTTGAACTAGTTGTTGAATCATTTCCATGCTGTACTCAGACAGAGGGTAGCGGCTCTACCAAATTAAGAAACATCCTCCCCTAGAAATCTTCCTCCACTCAGGTGAACTGTCAGAAGTTGCTAGTCTCGCAGTCAACACAGAGGAGAGGACTGTGGTAACCTTCTGACTGGCTTCTTTTTGTCGAGACTAGACCCTTGATTCATTATCCACGCGCGAACCATCAATATGGAGCAAATCATCATCATCATCATCATCATCATCATCATATTCTTCTTCTTACAAGTAACACAAACTCTCTCACGTTCCAAGGTCACGACGAAGTTCACTTCAAGACGCGAGAGCTTAAACACTCAACTGTGACGTCATTGGGTTGATGTGGCTCTGAAATGGTTCGTGCTGTGCCATAAATTGACAGACAACACACTCTCTATTGTTGTCGATGGCAGCAATATGGCACAGAGAGTTTATGTTTGTTGTCCTAGATTAAGTTTGTGAGTGATATAGCCCGCATTCAGAATAGACTCACATTGTACTTGGTCACTGTTAAAAAAAAGATCTGGGTTCAAACCTCGTTTATTGGACTGATAATATTTTCACTGTGTTTTTACTCCCCATTATTTCACGTGGATATGGGTACATTTCTTATAAGCTACCCTACTCATCTCAGCCGTATCTAGTAGGTAATAACCCTCGTGGGGAATGTAATTAGTTAAGATATTGCTTCCTAGGACTAGGTGTGTTCATAGTGCGATGATGGTCTTTGTGGTTTTAAAATATATTTTTGCGGCGTTATGTAAAAGCTTTTAACGTAGCCATGTTATTAACGAATGTCTGTAAGTGGTGAGTGTTAAGTAACCAACACCGCAAGGCAATGAATACCCAGCTCTACCAACACGACATCCTACAAGAACCACAGGAACAGGAGATATATCTTCACTGTACAACAAACACTCTACAGGAAATAACTAGAATGTACAAACAGTAAGCCTACATGTCAGTGAATACACCAGAAAGTTCCATATACATTTTGATAATATTATATTTGATTCATTTATAGTTTCTACCGGATATTAATACGACTAAGAGATAAAAGCGCCAGGGTATGTTCTCTCTAGTCTAGTGAACTCCGAAACAATTGTACGCTTGTTAACAGCACAGACACATATCTTTAGCCAATTCAATTTCATGTATATGCTACGACTAATATGCTAAATCTGTATAATGTCGAGAGATGTCAGCATTAGCCAGTTGTAGCGGAAAGAGTCAGAAATAGAAAGTAATTTATCTCATCTATGACCTTATCAGGATAATATTGACACTAGCCGGCAATATTTGGATAGCATTGAATACTATTTGTAAATACAAGCAAGTTTTTAAATACGAGTTTTATTTTGAATTAATATTTTGAAATTGGACAATAAATTGGATTTTAACAGTGCTTTAACATTTGAAATGCCTCATTTTATGATTTATTTTCCACTAACCTAACTTAGCCTAGCTTAACCTAAACTAACTTAAACTAATCTAACATAGCCTTACCCGCCTCGGTGGCGTAGTTGGCTAACGCGCTAGTCGTGTTGAGCCCGACTGCCGAGGACGGGGAGATCGAGGTTCGAATCTCGGTCGGGTGAACTGGGGGTGGTTTTCCCTAAAATGGTTTTCCACTCTCCCTCCACGCAAATGCGGGTTCACTTCCTCTATTCAACCTTCCCAATTCCTAATCCATTAGCGTAATTAGTACTTAAGCGTATAACCCGAACGGGTAGTAAGACGCGGTGCTAAATAATATAATAACATAGCCTAAACTCACATAACCTAATCTAAATTAACCTAGCCTCAACCATAGAAATTGCCGCTATCCAAATGCGGGTCGATAATGTCAACATTTTCTGGATAATATTGACTTTATCCGGGTTCGGTCTTTATCCGTAACATATATATTTATTTATCTAATAGTAGGTACAAAGACTGTCGGTGGAAGAGTATGTGTGTCTTATATCTATGAAGAATCCATATGAAATATAATCCTAAACATCCCGGTTTACATGGTGACGTAACACCAATAAATATCACGGAAATAAGCAGGTACTAGATATGGCATATATTATTAATTTAATGACGCAGGGTTTGTTACGTACGTCATTTTTATTAAAAAGCATTAGATAAAGGTCACCTCTTTATTTCAATTTGTGTCAACTCTTTTGTTTAGCCACACGTCTTACTACCAATTTGAATTATACGCCTATGTTACAAGTTCACAATTCAATATGGATGTCATGCTCAACATTTATACCCTCGTCACTGTCTAATATCAGTGATATATGGACCAGGACGAGCCTGGATAGCTCAGTGGAAGAGCAACAACACGCTTTATACATACATACATACATACATACATACATACATACATACATACATACATACATACATACATACATACATACATACATACATAAAATACATAATTACATAATTACATACATACATACATACGTACTGAGCCCCCAACTTCATATAAAACTATTAATATTATGTATTAAGGACAATAAATCATAAAAGTAAACTTCGTAAAAATGATCTTTGTAAGAGATTGTAATCCCACTCAAGTTTACTATTTTGTTTAATTACAATAAGGGAGGTTAGGCTAAGAGTAAACACCCAAAGAAAATATTAAATTATTAAAAATATAATATGTAAACAACTAATCCAACATATCAGCTCCTTTAAAATGACTAAAGTTCTTAAAATAGGTATACATTATTGTTTAGTACAAGACTGTAGTGCGGGTACTGTTGAACGACAAGAGGACGGACTGTGTCCGCGACTCTTGTCATCAACAGTGGTCACATATGTAGGCCCACACTACCTACCTAGTCGAAACATGTCACCATACACTCACTCTACCTTCATATATTTTCTTAGTCACTCAATCCACATTCATCCTCTCAACATACTCAAACCAACGTAAGACGCTTCTTTCACATCGACATATTGGATTCTCTTTCAAACCGCACTCATTCAACAACCATTCATTACTGACTCTGTCCATACAAGTTTCTCCACATAGATTTCTTAGATAATTTACAAACAATCAACAGATATTTAATAAACTCTCCATAAGTTAATCCGATGGTGGTACACATTTCTAAAAATCACCTAGTACATCTTAGTTTTATAAATATGTACAAAGTAGAAAGTTCCAAGATAATCCAAAACACGACTGGATCTAAAACCAAATAAAACTCTTGTACAAATGAATCAGGGCAATGCCGCAAGGTCAAAACAATTACAATAGCAATAAGAATAGCACTTTTTGTTTTAGTGGGACTCCAAGATAGCCGCGAGTGTTTTAAACATCTCTTCGAGTTATATTTCAAAACCTCGCAAGTGTAATGTACATGAAGTTCCACCAACTGGTAATTAGAGAAATGTAGTGATTAGACTAAGCACAATGACACGCACACGGACCACGGTTAAAGCAATCACTAGACCAAGTCGCTCTTTGCAGACTGCTTTCACCGCTGCACCTGGTATTATCAGGGTGTCCCATTCATCCGTGGTCCTCAGGTTCTTTAGCTCAACTATCAGTCCACGAGCCAGACACCAAACAAGCCTAAATGGTACCACTAAATCTGACTATATTTTTATTGTACAGTTTTGTCTGTAGATAAATAATATAATATGCTAGCAATGTTTAAGGAGTAGCTTTATATGGGCAAAAAAAAATTTTTGCTGGTTGGAAAACTTGATTTTTTTGCATGTAAAAATAGATTTATCCTCGATACATTTTATAAAATATACCCCAATAAAAAAGTATATGGAACAATAATTGTTCACCTTTAGAATATTTACTAAAAAGGCATCTTGTTTTGTTCTCGTATGTCTAAGCGCTAAGCCACTATCTTCACTGCAATCATCACGTGGCGCGAGTAGTCACTGCCCGCAGCGGTTTCACTCCAGTGTTAACCTTAATGCAGCTTTTTCCGTTAATAAACGTATCACAATCATTTAAATGCGCTTTAATATTGTCTTTAAAATAAGTAAAATAAATAATTAGTTTAATAAAAGGTAAAACAACGTGTTGGTAACAGATGTAACTTGCTTGACATCTGTATTACGGACAGGACAAACTTCCTTCAGCCTCTGGAGCATGGATGATTTGAAACAATCAAACATACTTCCGACACAATATCTTAGCCATATCGACTAAGAACAGTTGTCAGTATTGATTTCCTCCCCCCACTGCCTCTGTCGTCCTGCTGACAATAGTGTCTGGAATATGCTGATATGTTACCAAACTAAAGGCTGGACCATGATAAGTGTTAAACGTTTCTTTGTGTTATCTTCTTAATATATATAATTCTTCTGTACGTGTGTATGTCACTCAACTCCTCCTAAGCGGCTGGACCGATTTTGATGAAATTTTTTGTGTGTGTTTGAGTGGGTCCGTGGATGGTTTAGATTCACAATTGAACCCGGTAGGTGGCACTGCAATCGGGTTCTAGGATTTTTTAAATATTTTTTAAGGATTTATTTTTATTTTTAGATTTTTTGCATATCAGAACATGTAACCTCAAAATTTCACCCCCTCTCCCCAATATTTATAATAATGAATATAATATTAATAATTGACCGTTAAAACCTTCTGAAAAGTTCATGAATAATTGAACTTCTGAGAATAATTCATAGTTATGTTTGTTTTTCGATACAGCTGATATTTGTGGAGTTGTGGGCGAAATGCCAAAAATGAAAATATATTTTATTTTGTATGGTATCTTGACAAACACTGAATTTGTAATATTTGTGTTATTCACTAATTGGAGTTCATTGTGAATTTGTAATTGTGATGATCACATAGTATTTGTTTTATTATCGAAATCAATTATGCCACCCAAACGAAAAGTCAACGTTCGGGCAGGACAACGTCTGTCGGGTCCGCTAGTTATAACTAAAGATGGAGCGATGGATTAAACAGCAAAGCTATTTTGTTTGTTAATTACGGCTATAGCCTCATCTAAAAATCATATTCTGAAAATTGAAAAATTACACATGGACACAGTAATCGAACCCGGGACCTTTGGCTTAGTATGTCAATGTTCTAACTACCGAGCTATCCAGGGGTCGTGCCGTCTTCAGGGTAATTCTTAACTCATAATTTAAGGCAGAATCTGTGATGAAAATGTGGAAATCCTCAGCTACATATGAGTGATCAGTTAATCTCACGAGCTATCAGATAACACAGCCGTCGTCTACTCTGTAGGGCTTCATGCTGCCAACTGTACAATGACAACTGTCATGTCATGATGGATTAAATAGACAGGATATTATATATGTTGAGTCCAGTGTCGGTAAAAGATGTAGTATTTCGTTTGTCTTTGCGTGTAATCTATTTGAACCTACAAACATCACAGTGGTAAGTTTTGTGATTATTTAACATATTGTTTTTGTTATAGACTACGTTGTTCTTTTATCATACTCTTCGTAGGACATGTAAGATGAACAAGATGCTTTACTTAAAGCTCATTTTCATGGGGACAACGTCTACAAACAGTTTGAAGGATAGTAATCTGTTGGCTCACTTGTTATTACTGGAACAAAGTCGGAAGATGGACATAGAAGAGGTTCTGAACCATTCCTTGGTCTCTTGCTACATGTGATGACGTGAAGACTGTTCAGCTAGAAGAAGATATTCCGCAGCAATCAGCATGTTTGATTGACGGTATGGACCTTGTAATTTACATAGAACTAAAGTTTATCGCATGATGTTTGGTGCTATTGTTGCTGAATTTTCTCCTATTTTGGATTTAATTGAGATAATGTAAATGTGAACACTTTTTAGTTAAAACATTTTTTATTAGGGTACGTTTTACAAATATATATATATATATATATATATATACATACATACAAACCAATTATTTTCAATGCAAAAAATCACCTTTTTCAACAAACATTTTTTCCGCCATATAAACTACTCCAGACATCGCTATCACATATTATTCTTGACATACCCGCATAAAACTGTACATAGAAAAACGTAGTCAGCATTTGGTGGTACCAAAAGGTTGGTTGGCTCGTGGATTGTATTTGATACGTCTGTGTTGACCTTGACTCACAATTACAAACGTTACTTCAGGGAATTACCTTTTTTGAGAGGAAACAAATTACGGATACATTCAGAAACCAACTGTTTGGGAGAATTGACTCAGTGTGACTCTAGTTACGAGAATTGACTCAGTTTGACTCTAGTTACGAGACTCGATAGAGAGTGATAAATGCAAGTAGATTAATACTTTGAATAAATAAAATACCTTCCAGAAGATCCTTACTCCCAAACGATAATGTGGGGTACAGGCGTAACAGTTCATACGTCAGAAGGGTGGTACAGTCACGGACACACACATACAGTACGTCAGAAGGGTGGTACAGTCACGGACACACACATACAGTACGTCAGAAGGGTGGTACAGTCACAGACACACACATACAGTACGTCAGAAGGGTGGT